>JAAGKR010001920.1:26784-99543 GCA_011419295.1 Clarias macrocephalus
TGAAAGTTCAATATAACAGAAGTTATTTAAATTAACACAAAGTCCAGTTCAGCACAGGGATGAGTCAGCAGGTGCAGAGCGCAGATGGGGGTCTGGATCACTGGGAGCTCAGGAGCAGCATGTGTAGTTCCAAACCAACATGAAGAAGAATCCAGCTGGAGCAGGTCCTTCTCTGGATGCCTCAGGAACCTCGCAGGGTCGGCCTCTGTCTACTGAAGCTGGCACAATCTCCAGATGCCTCGGGATGGGTGGAAAAATAAAGAGCAGGTGAAAAGAATTAGCGTGGTTGCCATTCAGGATAGATGTACTGGAGTATGAGGTAAAGAAATAAATTATGTGTATGCCAGATTAAAGAGATGTGTCTTGAGTCTACTTTTAAATTGGGAAACTGTGTCTGAGCCCCGAACACTGTCAGGAAGGCTATTCCAAAGCTTTGGAGCTAAATATGAAAATGCCCTACCTCCTTTTGTAGATTTTGATATTCTGGGAATTACCAGTAGTCCGGAGTTTTCTGATCTTAAGGAACGTGGTGGATTGTAACGTATCAGAAGACTGGTTAGGTATGTGGGAGATAGACCGTTTAGAGCCTTGTACGTAAGTAATGCTATTTTGTAATTAATTCTAAACTGAACAGGTAGCCAGTGCAGGGATGATAATATTGGGGTTATATGATCATATTTTCTGGATCTAGTGAGAATCCTGGCGGCTGCATTTTGGACTAACTGTAGCTTGTTAATTGAGGATGCAGGACAGCCACCCAGTAATGCATTACAGTAGTCCAGTCTGGAGGTCATGAATGCATGAACCAGCTTTTCTGCATCAGATACGGATAAAATGTTCCTAAGCTTGACAATATTTTTAAAGTGGAAAAAGGCTGTTTTTGTGATGTTGGAGATATGATTTTCAAAGGATAAGTTACTGTCTTTCACTGGTCGAGCTGGTGGTAACAGTACATCCTTCTAAACGCAGGCGGAATTGTGAGAGCTGGTGTGTACTGGTTTTTGGGCCAATAAGTAATATCTCTGTCTTATCCGAATTTAGTAAAAGAGAAAGAATCATACACAAAGTTCTAAAAAGGAGACAAATGCTGAAAACACACTAAACCCTTTGCTGAACCTTCATATTATCTATAAATAAATCCTATATAAATTCATTTATTTCCATTCATTTATACAAGTCTCATCAACACTCACCATGAGGATAACACTCTCAGCCTAGTATAATTCTGCTTCTAGACACAGAATGTACAATACGGTAGCCGGAATGCTTTCAACAACTGTTCAATTTCTAAACTCTAAACTCTAAAACAAATATGTTGTAAGATCTTTTAAATAAAACCCTAAGTTTTTGTATAACTATGCATTGTATTACAAGGTCATAATAGGTATACGTTGCCCCACATCTTAAAATCTTTTAACTCCATAAAGGCCACGCTGATTTCACAACAGTGCGTGTTCTTTAAATGGCAAACATAGTAAATTGATTATGAAGTTACAATTAAACAAGTAAAACACTAAAAGCACCGGTCCATAGTATGCTAAATAAATAAATAAATAAATGATTAGTGAATCCTGCACCATGAAGGCTTTGAAATAGATCGTAAAATAAAGATTTAACTTTGTATTCATTCATGGAAAAGAAAAAATCTTTCTTTTAGTGACTGTATGTTTATAGGCCCCCAAGACAATCCAATCAGCATGCGGACATAATGTAGGACCAGGTATGAGAGGGAGGCGCTCTGATAATGACGGAAAAGATAAAATACAAAAAAGACTGAAGACAAAGAAAATAGAAAACTGAAGAGAAAATTTAAAATATGCAAAAAGAAAAAAAAACTGAACAGAAAAACACAAGAAAGATAAAAAAAAAAAAACTGAAAAGACAAAAAATAAATAGAAAAGAATAAGAAAAAGAATTATTTTATCTTTGCATTTGTTTTTTCATGTCAAAAGAGAATCCCGTCCTGAGGAGGCGATTGATCTCTTTGTCGCAGTGTTTGCTTGTTGTTGGTTTTTTTGTATGTTTGAAAGAATTTTCCCACATGTGTGCAAAATCACTTCCGCAACAACACCCCCTTCCACACACACACACACACACACAGACACACACACACACACACACACACACACACACACACACACACACACACACACACACACACACACACACACTCCATTATAGCATCTCTTTATTGATCATTTTCATATGACAGAACTCCTCATTATCTGCTGGGATTATATTTTAAGCATAAATATAATAATAAGCATAAGATAATAAACATAATCACCACCAGTAACAAATGCCCTTATTGACTAAAATGTAAAGATGAATCAAATAATCAAGAAATCTCCCCCAGATGAGTGTCTCCATGCAAATGTCCTTCCCTGTTATATTTAAGGAACAGAGACCAAGAGCTTTTACTTATTCTACTTCAACACACACCATGATCTCTACATCATTACTGCTGCTGCTGCTGCTGGCAGGCGTAAACTGTAAGTGTTTTACATTTAACGTATAATAAAGTTTCTGCTCATTTTTACATTTATCTATTTATTTATTTATTTATTTATTCATTTATGTACCAGGTGTTTACAGTCTTGACCTGATCCAGACCGAGTCCACATTAATAACCCCTGGTCAGTCACTGACTCTGACCTGTAAAGTGTCTGGATATTCAGTAACAAGTACCTACTGTACAGGCTGGGCACGACAACCTGCAGGAAAATCTCTGGAGTGGATGGCACTTATTTGCCATGATGGTAACACTTACTACAGTGAGAAACTGAAAAGCAGGTTTCAGGTTTCCAGAGACACGTCCAGCAACACAGTAACATTAAAAGGGCAGAACATGCAGAGTGAAGAAACAGCTGTGTATTACTGCGCTCGATATACACAGTGAGACAGAACAACAACATCCCTGTACAAAAACACCTCCTACAGTGTACATTATAACAGAATGTCCCCAAGACACAACACTATTCTATCCAAAGTGTTATTTATTTTTATTTTATTTATTAACTTTTTCCCCCACTTTTTTTTTTGTTTACTTGGCTTCTGGTAGTCTTTTTTCCCCCAAATTAACTTATTATTTATTTATTTATATATTTATGTATGTATTTATTATTATTATTTTTTTTTTGTTTGTTTTTGTTTTGTTTTTTTGTTAAACAACTGGCAAAAATTAAGCAAAAGAAAACAAGTGAATATTTTTCAAGTGCAGTGAAGTAAGTAAAGTAAGTCTGGGCTTTGAAATGCATGTGACAGGCTAATCAGAGTTGCATAGTGGTGTTGAATTGATGATGTGGAAAAACCCTGAAACTCTCTCTCTCTCTCTCTCTCTCTCTCGCTCTCTCGCTCTCTCTCGCTCTCTCTCGCTCTCTCTCTCTCTCTCTCTCTCTCTCGCTCTCTTGTTTTGACTTCATCTTTCTGATGGTAAAACATTCTGTTGTAAGATTCTACAGTACATGGAACATTATAATCATCTTCTCATCTCTACACTGAACAGCCTGTGATTTAGGATTTATCACGTCCATAGTGCTCATGGAGACTCCATCTTCAAATAGTCGAGTTTATACAGCATGTTCTTGGCTGTTCTGGTTAGCAGTGATCAATAACACTCCCGGGCACTTTAAATCTGGGTAAAATAGATTTAAACAAAAGTTTGATTCTTGGACACTGTATTTTCTTGAACTAACTTCATGTATGTTCATGGTTTTATTTATTTATTTATTTTTTAATGTGATAACCGTTATGTAAAAGCTGTTATTGTGTCCTTGTAAACATATTATAACATACTGTTATTTCCAAATTCTTATAGACAGTCCCTGACCTCCTCTGCTTTTGGTGGTGAAACTCCGAAGAGTCAGTCACTGTGTCCTGTACTTTCTCTCGATTCCCAATGAGCAGCTTCTACTGTACTGTACATACACTGGATCCATCAGAAACAGTCTCTGCAGTATTTATTTAAATTTAGGAGCAATGGCTTCAAGTTAAGCTACTAATTATAACATACATAAGTCATTGCTGGTTAAGAAAGTTATATGATTTTTCTGTTAAAAATAGTCTGCAAATCCAGATGCAATTTTTTTGTCCTACAAATTCCTCATTCAAAAATCCATCATAAAACACAAATTTAGCACTTCTAAGCACTTAAGCACTCTGAAGTTGATGACACGGAAACTGCAAGAGGCTGCGCTACACCAGTGGCAACCAGCAGAGGGCGGCAATGGCACACAGTGAGATGCCATACAGGAGAGCAAAGCATTTTATATTCATGTATTGTTAAGTACTGTTATGAAAGTTCAACACAACAAGTTCCATTAGTCCTGAGTCATCCCAACAGTGAAGCATCCTGAGACCATTCATGTGTGGGGTTGCTTTTAAGACAAGGGAGTGGGGTCGCTTAGAAATTTGTCTAAAATCATGAAGAAAGGTACAAAAGCAGTGTTCTAGAGCAACTTCTCCCAACCATCCAAGAACAGTTTAATGACAAACAATGATTTTCCCAGCATGCTAGAGCACCGTGCCCAAAGGTAAAATGATAATTAAGTGGTTATGGGAACAGGAAAACTAATTTCCCTAGAGAACTTGTCAATCCTCAAGGGGCAGGTGGACAAAGCAAAAACCTACAAATTCTGACAAACTCCAAGCAGTGATGATGCAAGAATGGTCAGAATGTGGCTCAGAAGTTGATTGACAGAATGCCTGGGCAAATTGCAGAGCTCTTGAAAAAGAAGAGTCAACAACACTGCAAATATTGACTCTTTACAATGAACTTAATGTAATTGTCAATAAAAGCCTTTGACACTTATGAAATGCTGATGATTATACTTCAGTATACCATAATAACATCTGACAAAATGATCTAAAAAAACACTGAACCAGTAAATTAATATTTGTGTAATATCAAAATCTATTATTATTATTATTATTATTATTATTATTATTATTATTATTATTATTATTATTATTATTATTATTATATCAAATAATACAATAGTTAAATTAGGTGTGAAACTTTATTTCAGATTTTGTTTCCCTTTATTTGATGAATTGTTGAGTAGGGATCTTCAGTCAGGGTTTTGCCCAGATGATTTTTTGCTTGTACAATTGCAAGCCTGTTACACACACACACACACACGCTCACTCACACACGCACACAGACACACTAATTTTTCATTTAATTTATTTCACATTATGTCACACATACGTGTTTGTGATGGCCACTGAAAGCTGTGAAACACAATTTTATGTGAATTAAATCTTAAGAATTATTAAGACATATTAATGCAAAAAGCCAAAAAAAACAAAAAAGCCACATGTAATACATAAAATGTCTTGTAAATTTAAAATCTGTTTTAAATTCATTCCCCTCCCACCAGCAGCAGATATGCAAATACAAGCATCACGGCTGAATATCACTCAATTTATGTGGTGTGATGTTCTCTGTTAAACATTGGAGAAAAGAGAAGACAATCAACACACACCATGTTCTCTCCATCTCTACTGCTCCTGCTGGCAGCTGCTTCCTGTAAGTATAATAAATATTCATTTATTACATTAACTATAAATGTGCAGAATACCTTATAGTGTGTGAGATACCACAGTGTGTTTTCCTCCACAGATGTCCACAGTTATGAACTGACTCAGCCTGCTGCCATGACAGTCCAGCCAGGCCAGAGTCTCTCCATCACCTGCAAGCCTTCATATTCACTTTCAAGCTATCATACAGCTTGGATTCGACAACCTGCAGGAAAAACTCTGGAGTATATTGGGTATATCAGTTGGGGTGGGAGTACAGACTACAGTGTCAAACTGAAAAATAAGTTCAGCATCTCCAGAGACACTTATACTAACACAATAACAATTCAAGGACAGAATCTGCAAACTGAAGACACAGCTGTGTATTACTGCGCAAAAGACTCACAGTGACACAGAACAGTGGATTCCCCTTACAAAAACTCTGAGACATGTTTAAACATCCTCTCAAAGCAACGACTCATAATCTTTGTCAAAGCTTTACTTTCTTACAACAGAATAAATATAATCATAGTGCTTTTTGTTAATTTTAAAAAACAGCTATTAATAAAATACATTCTTTAAAAACTGTTCATTTTTAACCATTTTTTTGTCATTTTAATCTCACTCACTCACTCATCATCTATACCGCTTAATCCTGTATTCAGGGTCACGAGGGGCCTGGAGCCTATCCCAGGAGACTTAGGGCACGAGGCAGGGTACACCCTGGACAGGGTGCCAATCCATCACATTGCACACATGCACATAGTCATACAGTACTGGCAATTTGGGAACATCAATTAGCCAGTGGAGGGGCAAAGCCTGGTATGGCACATCTACCCGTTGCATTTTTTTCTGCATGGATGGCATCGCATGCATCCTCCATTGTTTGGAGAATTGCCACATGGTCATAGGATCTGTGTTTGGGTACTTTCCACTGCCATGCTGAAAACTATTTCTTTATTGGATTTTAAATATAATGGAAGGTAGAGCACTACAAAACATGGGCTGTTGATTACCCAGTCATGGTCCAGAGCTAATCTGTGGAAACTTACATTATGAAAAAAGACATGGATGATCTGGATGATCTTATGAGGATAGTTTTGATTGCACAAATGTTAGCAAACTGGGAGTGTTATAAGGAAAGCTGTGCTGCGTGGTGTACGACCCCACACTGACAAATGGCAGCACACATAGTGAGACTTCCTCCATGCTGCCCAGGGACTCTGACAATGACATGGTTACCAATGATGTTCCACCCCAACACCTGGTCTTCTGCAGGTTGAAGCCTTTTTTGTCACTGAAGATATATTCATAGGGAATAGCATTTTCACGGAGTTGCATCATGGAGTCATCAAGCACGTTCTAAAAAGAGAGAATATCCAGATCAGTCAAAATGCCTACATACAGTACAGGAACACATGGTCATTTACTCAGTTGGAGTTGCACAGTTGTGGACTGGCAAACCTGGTCAATGTTTATGCTTTTGTGTATGAACAGGAATTACAGGAATTGTAATAAAAGTGAATTAATCAGGATTTAATGGAAAGAGTTCCTAATATAGAGGTGTCATTCATTTTTTTTCCTCTGATGAGGAGCGTCTTTATGCAAATGTCCCTTTCTGTTATATATTTAAGCAATGCGGACACAGAGCTTTTACTTATTCTGCTTCACGCATCATGATCTCTACAGTACATACACTGTACCTACTGCTGCTGTTGGCAGCCGTACACTGTAAATGTTTGACACAGGACACATAATACAGTTGTGGCTTTATTTTTCTACTTTAAAATAACTCTTTTTTTAAGTGTTTGCAGTGTTGAGCTGATCCAGACTGGATCCTCAGTAGTAACCCCTGGTCACTCACTGTCTCTGACCTGTAAAGTGTCTGGATATTCACTAACAAGTACCTACTGTACACGCTGGATACGACAACATGCAGGAAAAACTCTGAAGTGGATCGGATGGATATGTCATGATGGGAGCACTGGGTACAGTGAGAAACTAAAAAGCAAGTTTCAGATTTCTAGAGACACGTCCAGCAACACAGTCAGAAACATAATGGTTCATCCTTTTGCTGTATTGTCATGTTCATTCATGAATAATTGTTGGTTAAGTAATAATTCTGGCAGATGCATAGTGAACATGTTGAAAGTCATTACATCACAAACTGAATTGATTAGTGTTGTGTCCATTTTACTGTGATGCATAACTGTCAAAATGAGACATTCACTGTGTGGGACAATCACACTTAGCAAAACATTTATTTATTTATTTATTTATTTATTTATTTATTTAAGATATAGTCAGATATCCCAAATAACAAGGTGCACGTTAACATTTCCTTTCTGATTGAAATATATGTCTGGTTTCTTATTTTGAGAGATCAATGACATGAAAAAGGTGATTTTGACCAAAACTTTATCAATCAAATCCCATCTACTAGTCTGGACAGTCAGATTCATGGTCCATCAGTCTTTGTACTTGCTCTGTATACCATTTCACCTGCACCCACATTATAGATGTATGAACAATAAACTTTAAGACCTGTGAGGATCGCTCTTCCTCTATTCACATTCTTTATCCTCCCAGCATGTTGAGGTTCAAACAATTTCAATAAATGTGGTTAAATTTCAACTTTGTCTAGTATAGATACTCCTAAACAGTATAGTCTTTTTAATTTTATCTCTTCCACAAGTGAAGTTCTACCATTTTATGTTTTTATTCTGATTGGGGTGAAGAAGCACCGCAGACATTTTGACATCTGGTAGTCCGACACTGACTGGCTGTTTAAGATTTATACAAGATTTTGGCCTGACAACTATATGCATGATCACTTGCTCACTCTCACTCACTCATCATCTATACCGCTTAATCCTGTATTCAGGGTCATGGGGGGCCTGGAGCCTATCCCAGGAGACATAGGGCACAAGGTGGGGTACACCCTGGACAGGGTGCCAATCCATCGCAGAGCAACTGGTGAAAGCTTTAAAAAACAATTTTAACATTAAGGGAAGACATACAGTGCCCTCTATAATTACTGGCACCCCTGGTTAAGATGTGTTAAAAGCCTTAAAATAAATTCAGTTTTTATTGCAAAAGCATATTGTCACACTGAAAATTGTAGAAAAATATAACGTGCATATAAAGTGAAATTTTCACCCCCAATCCTTTTTCAGATAAATAATAGCCATAAGAAAAAACATCTTAAGAGACAGAAGCCTGACAGGCGCTGACTCTAGTGGTTCGAAAGGGGTGTCAGCAAGGCCTTCGAGTACGATAGCTAAGTCCCATGAAGGGACCGTCACTCTAGTGGGCGGCCTCAACTGTTTAGCTCCACGAATAAAACGGGCAACTAAATGGTGCTTCCCCACAGAAACCCCATCGGTCAGAGCATGACAAGCCGAAATAGCGGCCACGTACATTCTGAGAGTACTAGGGCATAAGCCCGAGGACAACTTTTCTTGCAGAAACTCCAGCACTGAAACAATCTGGCAGTGAACTGAGTCTACATGTCATGTCATGCAACTTTCAAATACACTCCAGGGCATAAGTTCTTCTAGTGGAGGGGCACTTAAAATGGTTTTAATCACGCTGGCTGGAAGACCAGCATCTCTTAGTTGGTCCCCTTCAGGGGCCAAATGTGAATGTTCCAGAGCTCGGGCCGGGGATGAAATATTGTCCCCTGCGCCTGAGACAGAAGATCCCTCCTCACTAGAATCACTCAGGGTGAGCTCTCGAGGAGAGATATTAGTTCTGAGAACCACACTCTGATCGGCCAATGGGGTGCTATCAATAAGAGGCGCAAAACTCTGGAGCATAACTATCGGTGGAAATGAATAAAGGCGTAATCTGGGCCACGTGTGGGCCATCGCGTCCAGACCCAGGGGAGCTGGAGGAGTCAGAGAGTAGTAAAGGGGACATTGTGCTGCCTTTTGCGAGGCAAAGAGGTCCACCTCTGCTACATAAAATCTTTCTCAGATTTGACTGACTACTTCGAGGTGGAGTTTCCATTCCCCATGTGTCACAGCTTGTCTGGATAGCAAGTCCGCTCCTACAATTATATGCCCCAGAATGTAAATCACCCTGAGGGACAGGAACTTGTCCTGTGCCCAAAGCAGAACCTTGTGCACTAGCTTGTTCAAGTGGCATGAGCGCAATCCACCCTGGCGATTTATGTACAAGACTACCGCAGTGTTGTCCACCCGCACTAGGACATGGTAGCCTCTCAACTGCTGGAGGAAGTGTTTCAGGGCCAGAAACAGAGCCATTATTTCGAGGCAATTGGTGTGCCATGCGAGATGACCTCTCCAGCTCCCTTGTGCTGGATGGCCATCCAAGACCGCGCCCCAGCCCGTGAGGGAAGCGTCTGTCGTTAGCATCCCGTGACAACAAGACGGACCTAAAGTGGGAGCCAAAGTCAGAAATCGGGGTCTGAACCACATAAAAAGGGTACGAAGCCGAAAGTGAACCTCAGGAACTTCCTGTGCTGTGGCAATATTTCTATATAGAAATATGTGTCCTTGAGGTCGATTGTTACAAACCAATCCTCTGGTTGGATTTGAGAAACAATCATTTTGACAGTCAACATTTTGAATCTGAATTTCTCGAGATAGCGGTAGTAGTAGCCCGACTCTCTGTCTGGGAGAGGAACATGTTCTATGGCCCCCTTGCCCAGCAGAGTCTGTAATTCCTGAGCCAGCAGATGTGCTCGGTCTGGTTTCACGAAAGTGGAGACCATGCCGTTGAAACGCGGAGGACAATGTGCAAACTGAATCCTATAGCCTGTGGCTACAGTCCTTTGTACCCAAGGAGATACGCCTGGCAGTAGTTTCCTCGCTGCCAGCTTCTCCAAAAGGGGCACGAGTTATGACACTTTGGCTGGATGGGGGGGGTGTTAGGTGTTCAGTATCCTGAAGTGTGGCAGGAGATGACCGAACACCCAACATTTTGTTGGAGACCGACGCTCCCGAAAACACCAGTGGTGGCGGGGATTGAACACCGGCCTCCTGGGAGTGCCAGGGAGGAGGCCCTATTTTGTAAATCCAGGCGCCCCTCCCCAGGGGGAGACACCCCCATGGCCCCGGGCGCACGATACGCAGGACTTTCTCTTTGAAGAGAGGAAGCTCCTCAGGTCCTATCTTTTTGAGGCAGATTGAGAAGAGCGGCGAGCCCCACCCCAGTCTTTACAAGGGGGTGCGCGGCTGGTCACGCTCTCCTTCTGCACCTCATGCCTAATAGCTGCCAGACTCTTGAGCACGGCAGGGAAGAAACCTCCCAAAGGCATGTTCATATAACTTTGCCTCCCGAAACCTAGTGGCAACGGAATTAACAGGATCTCCAAAGAGGCCGGAAGGCGAGATGGGGGCATCAAGGAGGACAGCATGACCCCTATCCTTGATGCCCGTGAGGTTCAGCCACAGATGCCTTCCGTGGATACCATGGCAGCCATGGAACGGCCAACAGGATGCCATCTGCTTGGTTGCACGGAGAGACAGATCTGTGGCTCGGCGCAGCTCTGCAAACGCCCTCTTCTGATTTCAAGCGCATGGGGGAATCTCGTGTCTGCGGCCAGTCAATATGCAACCGCTCGACCGCACGCATTATAACCTCCAATAATTCCTCAAACGCTCTGTCAACACTGGATTTCACTTTAAAGAAAGCGAGCCGCACGCGAAGCACCTTAATGATTTGGTCTCCCTGGAGCCCGAGGCGAGTGTGTTCTTCCCCCAAGCACTCAAAACAAAATTTGTGGAGATCGCCCTCCGAAAGAGATCTAGCACACGGAGGCATGCATCTCTTAACCAACTCCGCCATATTGGTGAGTTAATGCTGTTATTTTTCTTTTGCTTTCGTTAGCGCTTTCACACACACACGCAAACACAAAGCGGTCCTGAAGACAAAAAGATCTGAGGATGTTTCCGGTTCACTCCTATTTATAACCTGCAGGTGCACCTTATTCGGTGACGTCGAAGTCGAAGTATTCTGCGGTTTTAACATACACAGGCTTCACAACCAGAGAACAAAGAGATGTTCCCATAGCGTTTTCACGGAGCATCAAGTGTAGCTTTTGAAAGGGAACAGATTCAGCTTAGTATATTGGAAAATATCACAATAAAGTCCAACCAGTGTCTTTTTTTTTGGGCCTTTATAAAACATGTTGAATGATAACAATATCCTTAGGAAGAGTTAATAACTATAATAGCTAACAAACATTTGTCATGAAACAAACGTGAAAAATAATGAAAAAACAATTCATCCCATCATCACCAAATATGCAATTACATGTGTCAGGGCTGGGCATCACACTATTCATATGACGTGATGGTCTCTGTTAAATTATGTAGAACAGAGGAGACCTCAGTGCAAACAACACACACCATGTTCTCTACATCTCTACTACTCCTGCTAGCAGCTGCTGCCTGTGAGTGTTTTATTAATTTTATTTATTTACTACAATAACAATAAATATACAGCATACCTGTGTGATATCACTGTGTGTTTTCCTCTGCAGATGTCCATAGTTATGAACTGACTCAGCCTGCTGCCATGACAATCCAGCCAGGCCAGAGTCTCTCCATCCCCTGTAAGGTCTCATATTCAGTTACAAGCAGTGATACATGTTGGATCTGACAACCTGCAGGTTGAAGATGGAGAAAACTCCTACAATATTTTTTATGTTTTAAAAACTGCTTAATTCTGTCTAGGAGAAAAGAACACGAGATCTCATCTTGAATTTTACTAACAGACAATAAAACACCAACATCTGGAATGACAACCCCAACGTGACTCTAGCAAACAAGCTGAAACCCCATCCTGCTGGCATCAATGAGTATCACTCTGTAGCCCCGACCTCAGCTGTGATGAAGTGTTTTGATTTATTTTACAGAATTGTTAACTGACACTTCAACAACATATTCTCCTAGAAGCAGCACAGCTCAACAAATGAAGATATAAAAATTAATATGGAATCATTATCATGACACTCAGTCAGTATTGCTCATATTCACAAATATGTGAATTATTTAAAGACACATATTTAGTTTTTGCATTATATAGATTACATTATATGATTTTTTTACTTTTCAATAAATATATTATGCCTAGTAAATATATTACACACACACACACACACACACACACACACACACACACACACACACACACACACACACACACACACACATAATATCCTACTTAATCAGTAGCATAATCTGAAATATTTTAATTCAATATTTGTTAGCAGATGTCTAATGTACAATTTATATTATGCGATTTTGTGAGAAACCTAATGTTAAGTGATTTTGTTATGATTTATGGCCTGTGAGGGGCGCTCATTCTCTACATTCACGCAAAATGCACCCAACATGTTAATGCTGTCTGAGAAAGTACAGTACGTTTCAGCTCATGGATTTGAAAGTCACAAAGTCACTCAATTTGAACATGGATTAAAGATTTTTTTTTTTATCTTTTACATTATTATGAAATTAAGAAATCAAACACTGTGAAGAAGCTTGTACAGTTGCAAGCCTGTTACACACACACACACACACACACACACACACACACACACACACACACACACACACACACACACACACACACAATATATATATATATTTTTTTCACTTAATTTATTTGATATTATGTCACACACAAGTGTTTGTGATGGCCACTGAAAGCTGTGAAACACAATTTTATAGTAATTATATCTTAAGAATTATTCACAAATTTTTTGAACATTATGGGAAGACATATAATATGTATATGCTATTAATAATGTATGTGTTGTTAGTGGGGTTTCTAATATAAGGAGGCATTTATCAAGAAAAAGTTTTTTTTTCCCACTAAATATAAAAATTAATGCTTTGTCTATTTTAAACATGTTTTAAATGCCAACTCCTCCCTTCATCAGATATGCAAATACATGCATCAGGGCTTACGATCACTCAATTTATGTAATGGTCTCTCAAACTTTGGAGAACAGAGAATAGAAACATCACACACCATGTTCTCTACATCTCTACTGCTCCTGCTGGCAGCTTCATCCTGTGAGTGTTTTATATAATATAACTTTAAATAACTACAATAATAATAAATGTGCAGCATGCTGTATGCTGTGTGAGAAATCACAATGTGTCTTCTTTTGTAGATGTTCATGGTGAGGAACTGACTCAGCCCGCTGCCATGACAGTCCAGCCAGGCCAGAGTCTCTCCATCACCTGTAAGGTTTCATATTCAGTTACGAGCTATTGGACAGCTTGGATCCGACAACCTGCAGGAAAAACTCTGGAGTGGATTGGAGAAATCTATAGTGGTGGGAGTAATTACAATGACAAACTGAAAAATAAGTTCAGCATGTCAACAGACACTTCTACTAACACAGTAACAATTCGAGGACAGAATCTGCAAACTGAAGACACAGCTGTGTATTACTGCGCAAGAGAGACACAGTGACACAGAACAGTGGATTCCTCTTACAAAAACTCCTTTTGATTAATGTTCAAACATCCTTTAAAAGCAGCTAATAAAGATCCAAGTCAAATCTTTAGTTTCTTACATCCAAATGAATATAATCACCTGTTTCTTTTTCAACTACACATAATCCCTTTATTGTACAGAATATTTAATACTGTAAATAATTGAAATCCTCAGTCCATGGATGTAAAAATATTGCAGCATTTTTAATTATAAAATTATTATTTTAAATGATTATTTAATTATTAATTTTATAATACTTCTTATCTTTAATCATGTATACTTTTTAAAATGTGAATGTGTAATTAGTCTATAGATATTAATACAATATTAATATTAATATAATACATCTACTATTAATGGAATACATCTAAATGTCTAAAAATGTATTTGCTACACCTTTTGAAATCAGTTTTTGGCCTTCTCTAAATTCATTCTACATGACATTATGAAAAATATCATACACACACCCACACACAGAAACCCTAACCCTAACCCACACAAAGTAAAAACAAAACAAATTAACCTGCACTTTACTTTTGAAAAGAGTCACGAAAAGAAGACCAGTGTTTCTGTGTAAAGCAGAGTGTGCGTGCGTGCGTGCGTGCGTGCGTGCGTGCGTGCGTGCGTGCGTGCGTGTGTGTGTGTGAAAGTGCACGGAGTCAAATGACGTGCGCACACCCAACCTAAATAAAAGATGTTTTACCTGCACACGCATGGTCACAGTGTTCATGGTCACAGTAAACAGGATGCACGCATGTTGATTATACCAAATAAGAGATGAGCACTAAGATCCAGCAGGGGAGACGATTACCCACAATTCCGCAGCGCAAGAGAGAGAAACTGTTGGCTCAGTTGTGATCACGTGATGCTTGGCGTCAAAACAAGTTGTGCATGCGTGATACATGATACTTGGTACTAGTAAACCAAGACTTGTTTGCTTTCCAAGTCAAAATTCATTAAAAATCTTTGCTCATCTTGCGGAACACCCGCAAACTACGTTACTTGCTATCCGAGGTTCCACTGTTACTGTTCACAAGGTTCTAACATCACACCACAGACTGCAGAGCTGTACACAAACTCACATGTGCTGTAATTTCATCAGCATTATTTATTAAAAACAACATCATCTATTCACATACTGTACATATTTTGGTCTTTATTTGAAATGCTGCTGCAATGCTATTATCCCCGTTTCCCTCAGCTGAATTTGCTACCAAATCTACATGGATGCAAGTTTGTTACGACCTCTGGAGAGCTCAGTAGATGTCCAGAAAATTGCATTATTTTTAGCTGTGGGAGGAAACAAAGGTAGACTCCATACACACAGGGAAGGGAATCGAACATGAATGGGAATTGAACCCACACCCTGGAGGTGTAAGGTGACAACCACTGCTCTAAATTTACCACATAATTTTTAATTTCCTAGATATATGTGGGTTTGTCATTTTATTTCAGTAAAAAAAAAAAAGTAGTAACATTTTGTTCATAAATTTTAATATCATTCTAATATTTATACATCAAGTTTCATAAAAAAAAAAATTTATTTTAAATTATTTTTCCCCTTCTCACTCTGCTGCTTTTAGGCCCTAAAAATGCTCTGGCTGCAGTGTCGTGTGATCTTTTAGATTAAACAGAACTGTGTGTGTTTTCTTTCTGATAATGATATATCAACCTGTCTTATAGTGCTACAAAAAAATTATAGTCATACACTTATTTACAGTTGCACTCAAAATTCATCCTCCTTTGAAAATTAGGTGTTTTTACTAACTGCTTGTAATAAATCGGTGGAACAAGAGCAATTTAATAATTAAAGCTCAGAGCAGTTTTAGGGTTTTTTTTTTTTTTTTTTTTTGCATCACTGTGTTTTAATGATTATATCAAGGCTTAGCAATTGCGCAATATAGTGTGTACAGCACAACCCAGGCAATATGATAAAATAAATTTTATTTCATTTTGACCAACTACACACACACACTTGACCAAAAACTATTTAAAAAAATTCAAATCCAATAGATTTTTTTTAAATAAATTGTTGTCAAACACACACACACAAACCTTACTTTTAGACTAAAATTATAAAAACACTTATTATTCAATAAATACAATTTAAAAACATTATATAATTAATAACAAAACAAAACAAAATAATATTTAAAAAACACTGTTTATGTAAATAATGAATCTATTATCAGACTTTTCAAGGAAATTGAAGAAATATGATCGGCACATACAATCGCATAGTTTCATGCTATTTTTAGTTGATTTTATGACTATATATATAATTTAAATCGTTTTTGTGATGCAAAAAAAAATACACATTTTTAAAATAATTATAACTTTTTTTTTTATGTAACATATCCGAAAACCAGTATGTTTTGCTTTATGTCTCCCTCTTTCGACACACACAGTCATTACACCCATATATGATGTTGTTTTCTTTAAAATCGGTCATTCATTATTGTTGCACGGATACTGTATGTGCCGCTGGAGTTCTAAGTTAAATAGCTTAACACCACTAATATAACAAGTGGCTTCTCCAAAGTCAACGCAAAATGTTTCTTTTAATGACTTCTACAGTATAAAAACTATTCAACCTCTTGATGAGAAACATCTTCAGTACTTAGTTGAGCAGCTTTTAGCTATTATGAACTGCTGCAAACATGATGTATAGCCAGATTCTAGCTTCTGGCAGTGTTTCTGGGGGATCTTAGCTCAATACTCTTGGGCTAATTGTCTTTAGTTCATTAAGATTCTTGGATTTGCATGCTGCAACTTCCTTAAAAAAATAAATAAATAAATCTATTAGACTCAAGCCAGACGACTGTGATGGCCTCTAGAACCCCCCAGGACATTAAAGACGTTGAAGTACGCTTGTGATCAGGGTTCAATATGGGCCTTACATTCCACTCAAACTTCTAAAGTTCTGAACTTCTGAAACTGAAACTTCAGTACACGCTGCCACCCTTCTTGCTGAAGGTCCTTTGCAGTCAATTGAGGTTTTTCAACACTTGCCTCCTCAGGAATCGGAAAGCAACAGGTAATAGCTTCCCCTTTCTGCCACATCCAAGTATTGTAACTGTTCCTTAAACTTCAAACTTGTAAAATAGGCTTTCTACTGTATTTCCAGGGACATTTAGTACCTTTGTTATTTTTTGCTATTTTTCCAGTTACACAAGGAGGTGTTTTCAGTATAACCTGTGATAACCTGTTAACTTTAACTAACAGTGTGAATTTATTTTTATTTTATTAATCATTCAAATGTTACACAATTTAGAAATGTAAATTTGATGGGTTGTGATTAGTTAAATAACATTTTGCACAATTTACGTACAGTACATGCTGATGGGGGACAAAAAACAGCATTTTGTATATTTTGTATATGTTTGCTTTTACAGCATTAAAATTATCCTTTGTTTAACAGGTGTTCACTGTGTTCAGCTTATTCAACCAGTCACTAACTCTGATCTGTGTAGTGTTTGAATTTTCATTACCTGATAGCAGCTACTAGCTGGAGTGGATCGGAGATATACATGGTGGTGGTAGCATTTACTACAGTGAGAAACTGAAAAGCAGGTTTCAGACTTCCAGAGACACGTCCAGGAGCACAGTAACATTAACAGGGCAGAACATGCAGACTGAAGACACAGCTGTGTATTATTGTGTTCGTGGACCACAGTGTGACAGATCAACAACATTACATTACATAAAAACCCAGTACAGTGAACAATGTCAGTATGTTTATTGTGGCATGGTGGTAAGTTAAGTTAAGCCGTTGTGATAAGTTAAGTCTAACTTCTACTGTATATTTCTGCACAGTGAACTTCTTTCTTTGCATACAGTATCACAGCATACAGTAGCTGGGGTCAGAGGAACCCTGGAGCAGATACTGAGCAGATAAAAGCCTTGCTTTAAAGGACCCAACAGAGGCAACCTGGTGGATCTGGGGTTTGAACCACCAACCTTCTGATCATTCATTAGAGGGCACTGTGTGCACGAGTATTTTTTGTTTGTGTAGTTTTGTTAGACTCAGAAGGCACCTCGGTCAGGTGATGATGGAACGCACCTGAACCGAGGTAGCTCATTTGATTTGTTATAAAAAGCCGTTAATCAAATGAGGACGGTTCCCTGTTGAGTCTGGTTCCTTTCAAGGTTTCTTCCTGTTGTTATCTCAGGGAGTTTTTCCTTCCCACTGTCTCTGACACCCTTGGCTTGCTCATCAGGGATAATGTCATTATTATCTAAACACATTTTTTCTCACTTATACACATTTCCTACTAACCAGTCTGTGTGTCTACAGTGAGTTCATTTTATTATAATTTTATTTATTTATTTATTTTACTGTTTTAATGCTGATGTATGAATGTGCTTATATTCTCTCTCCACTAGCTGTGAAAGGTCAGAGTTTGGAGTCTATTCCTAGTCATGCAGTACTGAGTAATCCAAGTGGAACTCTCAGCCTCTCTTGTAAGGCTGTAGGATATAATTTTGGAGATTATGCCATGCACTGGATACGACAGGCACATGGGAAGCCCTTACAGTGGATCGGGCACATCACGACTGATACTGGAAAAACTGGCTACAGCAAAGTTCTAGAAGGACGAATTGAAATAACAAAGGATAACAGTAAAGGCATTTCATACCTCAAGAGAGAGAGAGAGAGAGAGAGAGAGAGAGAGAGAGAGAGTTAATCATTAAAACAAATCATGGAGGCAGAATGTGCAGGAGACAGCATACTTATTTTTATTTTTTATACAAGTACAAAAAACACATGCTTGCTATAGTCATGTGTTAAGCTCACATTTCCATAAGCATTGTGTGTATAGCGGTCAAAATGTTTAGATAGTCTGTGACTGATACGTTACCTTTTTTTTCTTTTTTTTTCTTTTACTGTGTATGAATTAATTACAGCACTGTTTGGACACTTAAATCTAGATATTCTTTATTTTCATTTGACTGCTAGTGGTTCTGGTTGCTAGTAGGTTAGCTGCTAGTTTGGAATAGCCTCATGTGTGCCTTGCCTCTTGTGTTCCGGTTCCTTAGTAGGTCAGTACTAACCCGGTTATCCACTAACTCTCTTTCTCACTAACCTGGTTAGGTCAGTATCCAGTACATCAATATTCAGTGTAGCTACTAATCCAACTAACCACTAACCCATGCTCTCTCTGGCCCTCTCTCTCTGGCCGTGTCTCGTCTCTGGCCCCTGTGTCCCCGGCCCTGTCTCCAGTCCTGTCCCGTCCCTAGCCTTCTAGTCCGTATGTGTCTTTAGTTAGTTCCGGCTCCATGTCTCCCTGTGTCAGCTCTAGTCCCTTGTGTCTGCTACTAAGAGACTGTGTGTAGCCCTGAGCCCTAAGTTATAGTTTGAGTTTGTTCTTTATTATTGATTCTGTAAATAAAAGACTTTGTTTCAAGAACCCCACTGCATTTATACCTGCCCTATTCTGCCCACGGCCACAACATCAGCCGGTCTAGCCAGTAGTAACACCAGACAGACCTTGACACTCACGCCTGTCGATCACTGACTGGGAAGACAGGAGCTTTGAACGGAAAGCACTGATAAGACAGTTTAGCCAACAGAGGTTTTAATATACTGTAACTGCAGAATGGATAATTATTAACTGATCCTCTTAGATTTCTTTTTTTATTTTTTTATCTGACCGGACAATAGAAATGCAGAAACATAATTATTCTAGTCCTCTAAGAGATGCACTTAGAGGACTAAAAGCATTTAGTGCCTTCTGTAATAGAAAAGCAGATTTGCTCCTTTTAAAGCTTTGCTCCAGGAGCATATAATACATTTCACCTGGAACCACATTAGAAATTCATAAGGATTATGGTTTTGATCATGTTCAAGTCTATAAGACTGATAGAGTGTAATAAATATAACATAAACATAATAAAATACAACAGTCTTTCCTGTTTCATCCTTGTTGGAGTCAATGAGGTTTAATAGACTGTCATTTATATTGAGGAAAACAGATTCAGCTTAGTTTATTGGGAAAATACCACAATAAAGTCCAACCAGTGTCTTTTTTCGGCCTTAATAAAACATGTTAAATGATAACAATAACCTCAAGAAGAGTTAATAACTATAAGCTTAAATTTAGATGGTATCTTTTGTTTCAGGCTTCTCTGTATATACAATTCTCTCTGTCATTGATGTATGAATATTTAATATCTGACACAAAAGTGTCTGTCATGAAACAAATGTCTTGTTAGTCCTCTAAAATATGAAACAAATATATTTAAATACATTTTCATCCCATCATCACCAGATATGCAAATATAAGTGTCAGGGCTGGACATCACCCTATTCATATGACGTGATGGTCTCTGTTAAACTTTGGAGAACAGAGGAGACCTCAGTGCAAACAACACACACCATGTTCTCTACATCTCTACTGCTCCTGCTGGCAGCTACTTCCTGTGAGTGTTTTATTAATTTTATTTATTTACTACAATAACAATAAAACATACCACATATATTATCGTGTGCGTGTGATATCACTGTGTGTTTTCCTCTGCAGACGTCCACAGTGAGGAACTGACTCAGCCTGCTGCCATGACAGTCCAGCCAGGACAGAGTCTCTCCATCCCCTGCAAGGTTTCATATTCAGTTACAAGCTGGTCTACATGTTGGATCCGACAACCTGCAGGAAAAACTCTGGAGTGGATTGGATGTATCTGGAGTGGTGGTGGTACAGCTTACAGTGACAAACTGAAAAATAAGTTCAGCATCTCCAGAGACACTTCTACTAACACAATAACAATTCGAGGACAGAATCTGCAAACTGAAGACACAGCTGTGTATTACTGCGCAAGAGACACACGGTGACACAGAACAGTGGATTCGCCTTACAGAAACTATGAGACATGAAATAAACAACTTCATAATGCAACTAATAAACAACTCAGTCAAACTTTTACTGTCATTCATTGGCATGAAGATTTAACAGTGTCACTGCGAATGCACAAACTGTAGAATTGTTTAAAATGGTATTCTTTCAGGATTATTTCTTTCTTTCTTAACTTTACTAAATATTTAATTAACAGTGGAAATTAATGTTTATTTAGTGAATTCAGAGATAATACAGCATGCGTCCAAAAGTGTAACACACAATCTGTTACAGGTTGAGGGATAGTAACCTAAAAGCAACTAGGATCCAAATAAAGTGGAAGAAAAGATCAATAAATAGGTAAATAAGTAAATAAATAAATAAATGAATGAATGAATAAAAACATGGACTAAGCCATTATACAAAGCAACAATTAGCTTCTTTAGTCGTGTATTTATGTGGGCATAAAATATATATTAAAGATTTAACCAAATAACATATTTTAAGTAATAACACAATTAATTCATTACAGACAATAAATGGATGCTTAGTAGAAAAATGTCACATGATTGTGATTTAAAGAACATAGCTTTTCTGTAACATTTATGCAGAACTCTATCTCGTCCTGTATGGACTTCTCATTAGTCCTCCTTCAACACAAACATGTTCCTTCAGCTCCACTGCTGCTGCTGACTCTCGCCCCCCTGTGAGTGTTTAGGTTTAAGCTTTATTACCTCATCTGATCCTTTTCCTTCAACAACTTCCTTAAACTTTTGCTGTTTCTCCTTTCACAGATGTGTTCTGCGCTACTGAGCTCATCCAGCCGGACTCAGTGCTTATAAAGCCAGGAGAGACTTTAACCATCACCTGTAAAGTGTCTGGAGCTTCTATCACTGATAGCTGCAGCCACGATGGAACAGCTTGGATTCGACAACCTGCAGGAAAAACTTTATGGATCAACACCATTGATTATAATGGGAGTCTTGCTAAGAAATATTACATAAAAAAAAATATATATATATATATATATATATATATATATATATATATATATATATATATTTGTGCGTGTGTGTGCGTCGTGAGAGGTGTGTGTGTGCGTGTTAACATTTTGTGTTGCATGTGTGTGATGTATGTTTGTGTGTGTGTGTCTCACGCACGCAAGATGTGTTTGTGTGTGTGCGCGAGTGTTCAATAGGCCACAGATGCTGGAAAGTAAGCGTCAAACTGTGATGTCACTGAACGTGATGTCACTCAATGTAATGCCACACAGAAAGTTTTAATAATTTTTCATTGTAAGTTTAAGACATTATCACATTTGCGATGTCACAAATCCCTTCACAATTTTTCACGCGCAATGTCTTTAGATCATATCGCCCCGGTTAGATTTTTCCCTAGAACTAGTATACAGTATCAAACTCCATCGGGTGCGGTTTGCAAACGACCCAAAATAACCGAAAAGTCCAAAAGTGTGGGAAAAAAAATCCTTAGGAAAACAAGAGGGTCCTGCACACCTTATAGTGCTCGAACCCTAAATATTTAGAAAAGACCCTGGGAATAAAGGCAGAAATAAAGTGGAGAAAAGACATAATAAAAGAGTTTTAAGAGATGGCTGGAAAAGAGAAAGAAGCTATATATGAGAGACAATAGAAAATTATCGAATTGTCTCCTTTTCAAAAGTGCACAGTCTGTGGTTGTAGGTTTTATACATATGTAGTGGTCATGTGACACTCCCTAATCAGATAGAGTTGGGTATAAACATCATGTCCTTGGCTGTTTAGGTTCCAGTAAGCTCTGTGATAAATACCACTCCCATGATTTTTTAATCTGTGTGAAACAGAACTCAGATTTTAGAACATGCATTTATTTATTTATTCATTCATTCATTTCTTGTATCTTTCAGACTTTTGAATAAGGTAATTATTAGGAAAACAAGTCATGATGTCCATATAAGCAATATAACATTACCTACAGTAGTTATATGTTTCTTTCCATAGTCTCCTAGAGAATTTCTGACTTATTCTGCTTCTCTGGTGAAGAGACCTATAGAGTCGGGCATTCTGTCCTGTACTGGCTCCTGGTTCTCAGCAGCTACTAGATGCACTGGATCCATCAGAACCTTGGAGTGGATTGTGATGATTTATAGTGATTCTAGCACTAGATTTGCTCAGTCTTTGCAGGGCCAATTCTCCATCACTAAAGACACCAATGAAAACAATCTGTACATAGAAGTAAAGAATCTGAAAGCTGAAGACACGGCTGTTTATTACTGTCCATGAGACTCCAGAGCTGTACAAAAACTCACACAGGCACATTCTCATGAGATATACATATCCCATCAGCAGCAGGAGAAAATTAATAATGGACAACAGGAGCCATTCAAACAGACTCAGATTTAAGTGTTTCATTACAAAAATTATTGTTTAAAAGAGAGATGTGTAGGCTTTGTAGAGTATCACTTCTCCAGACTCATTGAATTGATAACCTGTAGGGGGCAGCATATCACTTGTTTTTTCAAAAAAAAAAAAAAAAGAAGTCACAAAACTATAACATTTGTTAGTTGAAGGATGTTTATGGAAATTCATAGTGCTATAAAAATCATCCTTTTGCTCACCCAAAGCATGTGTCACAGAACTGAATTAAAGAGCTTCATTATGGGGCCGAGGGTCACTCAGTACTACATCTTTGTTTTATTGTTAATACCAGGTACCTGAGACTTCTTTATATCTCTGCACAGAGAATATCTTCAGTATATGATTATCTTTTGATTGTCATGTTTCATTTACTAGGCATCTTCAGTGATGAGAGCAGAATGGACCAGTCACCTGCTGTGGTAAAGAGACCTGGAGAACATGTGAAGATCTCTTGTAAGATAAGTGGCTTTGACATGACTAAGAACTATATGTACTGGATACGGCAGGAACCAGGGAAAGCCCTAGAATGGATTGGATATGTGGATTCTGGTACAACAAATGAGCCGACATACGCAAACTCCATGAAAGGGCAATTTATTCTTTCTGAAGACGTCCCAAAAAGCACACAGTATTTAGAAGCCAAGAGTCTGAGGACAGAGGACACCGCGGTTTATTACTGCGCCCGACAAGACACAGTGACTGGAGCTGAGGAAACAGCTGTACTAAAACCAGTCACCTTCTATCTGAATGAGGTGCTTCACTTCTAATTTATTGACGGGATAAATAGCAGCATCTGTTTAACCTTCCCAAAATTTATATGTGAAGTTTATTTTTATTAAGGTTAACTTTAGTAGTAGTATATTTCCCATGTATACTTAATGTAGGAAATGCTACATAGCATACTAATATTAACGTATTAGTAGTATACATGTACAGACTAGTTCAATACTTTTTATAACCAAATATTGGTATCCTTTTGGATACCAATAGTATACAGTAATGCTCAAAAGTTATTGCCCCCTCTTTTAATTATATGTGTTTTTGTGTAAAAAAAACATAATACAAATCAACTGACTTGTGCGTCCTTGTGGAGCATTGTGACCCCAAAGACGTAAATAATCAGGCAAAAGGCGAGGATGCAGCATTAATAAACAAAAATTATTTTTATTCCATACAAGATAATAAGAATATAACCAATTTTAAAAAGACATAACAGGCCTTCAATGCAAATACCCATAGAAAAGAAAAAAAAAAAAAAAAAAACACAGATGGCCACAGGTTACCTATATTGTGAAAACAGAGTGGCATAAACATGCTCTCACTGCAATCCAACTTACAGCAAATCACACTGCAATCCTAAGAGAATTTAAGTGACCAGGCCTACAACTTTCATGCACCATGAGGAGAACCTTGCAGCCAGCGTGAGGTCAAATATATATATAAACAGATTGGCACGGTGGTGTAGTGGTTAGCACTGTCGCCTTGCACCGCCAGGGTCCGGGTTCGATCCCCGGCCAGGCTCGATTCCCGTCTCTGTGTGCATGGAGTTTGCATGTTCTCCCCGTGCTTGGTGGGTTTCCTCCGGGTACTCCGGTTTCCTCCCACAGTCCAAAGACATGTAGGTTAGGCTAATTGGCTTTCCCAAATTGCCCGTAGTGTGTGAATGAGTGAGTGTATGTGTGTGTGTGTCTGTGCCCTGCGATGGATTGGCACCCTGTCCAGGGTGTACCCTGCCATGTGCCCGAAGTCTCCTGGGACAGGCTCCAGGCCCCCCGTGACCCTGAATACAGGATTAAGCGCTATAGATCATGAGTGAGTGAGTGATAAACAGATTGTAATGCAAATAATAAAAAAAAAACATTTTAAATGGTCAGCCCCCTGAAATGAATACGATTTATCTCAGTCCCCTTTGTTGTGGTATCAGTGTTGGCCAGGGGAAAACTGTGGCCAAACTCGAGCTTCCTTTAAAACTCACTTCTGCTTCTTTAAAAAGCATCTCTACAAAGCTATTTATTATTGTGCAAAGAAAGACACACAACTGTGCACCTCATTAACAGGATTGTACAAAACCTAAAACATACATAAATAATAATGTTTATAATAATCTAACATAAAAAAAAGACAATTCATGTAAATGTTTATGTAGCACATATACAGAAAGAAATAATAAATGATGAAAACATAATAAATAATAGGTGGATACAATTGTTTTGCATTGTATATATTTATATTTTGAATATATTAAATTTGATATATTTATATATTACCACACAGAAACGGAAAAAAAAGTTATACTTTTTAATTTAGTTTAGTCCTCTAAGAGGTGCTCTTCCTCTACTTAACAAATATCCACTTTAAATGGTGAGGTTAAAATGACTGAAAACAGGGTATACATACAGCATACAGTATATACAGTATAACCACAGTGACACAACACACACAAATATATAAACTGGAACATTTCAGTGTAATATTATATATTTTGTAAATGTGAATTTGTAAAAAAAAAAAAAAAAACATTGAAAAGATAATCTGCAGGAAAAACTCTCAAGAGTATCCACTGCTCCTGCTGGCTGCTGCTTCTTGTGAGTGCTTTAACAAATTCCTTCATTCATTACAAGAACAAAAAATGTGCCGGAAATATTGTTTGAAATATCAGCATGAAATCCTAGTTCAGGTATTCAGGGTCAAAGTCTTGAGTCTATTCCTACTGGTTTAGTGCTGGGAAAGCCTGGAGAAACTCTGAGTCTTTACTTTAAATGATCTGGGTTAATTTTTGGTAGCCATGGCATGCACTGGATGAGGCAACAAACTGGAAAAGGACTGGAATGGATTGGGACTATCTGGAATGATGCCAGTAAAACAATATACAGTATGTCAAACGTATTGATGGACCTTTGGAAATAATCAGAGACAACTCCAGCTGGCTGGTTTGACGGCGCACAACTCTGCTGTGTATTAATGTACAAGAAACCACGGTGGTACAAACACATGAATCAGCTATAGAAAATCATTCAACTGATGTTACATTCAACAGATGGGGATACAATATACAGTAGACACTTGTTGTAAATATTTAAACAAAATTTAATAGAGGATAAAGATAAACACAATGCAATCTGTTTTTTTTTAAATAAAAAAAAAAATATATATATATATATATATATATATATATATATATATATATTATGCAACAATAATATTACCCATGATATCAATTATCATAGATTTCAAAAATGCCTGTCACGCAAATTGCAAACAATACAAACTTGAAGATACATCATACAAGATCTATGGGTTGGTAGATTTTACTCCAAACTTTATTGTAAGGAACCTCCACTAGAGGGCACTGTTCTCATGCCTGTCTGTTTTGTAGTTTTTGTTGATAGACTCAGTTTCCCAGAAGGCACCTTGGTCAGGTGATGAGCGTGCTCACCTGAACCGAGGTAGTTCATTAAAGATTCTATAAATAGCAGTTTGTTCTGGGAACTTGGGTCGAGCATTGTTTGTATGTAAATACAGTATGTAAACAGCCTTGTCAAGTGGGCATTCCTTTTGTTTCTTTGAATTAATATTTTAGTTATATTGTTACCCTTGGTTTTTCTAGAGGGCTCTATTGTTTGTTGTTCCTTGTGCTAGTGGATTCATGGAGCTGTTTAGTGTTTAGTTAGACTGTGTCACCTCATGTGTAAGTACTGTTCTGTGTGTCCCCAGTGTTGGTCTTCCTCTTGTTTAGTTCTTTGTATGTACTGCTCCTTGCTTGTTTAGATGTGTGTAGCCACATGAGTGCTTAGCCGCTAGCAGGGTTAGGCCCTAATAGGGTTAGCTTCCATCCCAAGTCATCTGGAGATTGTTCCAGCTTCAGTAGACAGAGGCCAACCCTGCGAGGTTCCTGAGGCATCCAGAGAAGGACCTGCTCCAGCTGGATTCTGCTTCATCTTCTACACATGCTGCTCCTGAGCTCCCAGTGATCCAGACCCCCATCTGCCCTCTGCACCTGTTGACTCGTCCCTGTGCTGAACTGGACTGCATGTTAATTTAAAGAACTTCAGTTATATCGACTTTCAGCTGCATAACACACATGATGTTATACAATTTCTGTTATCTGTTATCACCTAGATGAGGATGGGTTCCCTGTTGAGTCTGGTTCCTCTCAAGGTTTCTTCCTATTGCCATCTCAGGGAGTTTTTCCTTGCCACTGTCGCCGTCACCCTTGGCTTGCTCATCAGGGACAATCTCATTATTATTATTATAACATTTGTCTTACACACGTACACTTCCATTAATTTTCTTTTCATTTTCTTTTCATTTCTGTGAAGCTGCTTTGTGACAATGACCAATGTTAAAAGCGCTATAGAAATAAAATTGAATTCACTGCTAGTAGGTTAGACGCTAGTTTGGAATAGCCTCATGTGTGCTGTGCCTCTTGTGTTCCGGTTCCTTAGGTCAGTACTAGCCCGGTTAGCCACTAACTCCCTTACTTACTAACACGGCTAGGTCAGTATCCAGTACATCAATATTCAGTGTAGCTACTAATCCAACGTCCCTAGTCCGTATGCGTCTTTAGTTAGTTCCCGCTCCATGTCTCCCTGCGTTCAGCTCTTAGTCCCTGTGTTTGCTACTAAGAGCATGTGTTTGCCCTGAGTTATAGTTTGAGTTTGTTTCTTTGTTTGCGTCTGCTTTTGAGTTGTGGATAAAGACACTTTATGTTTAATAGAAGAGGTAAATTGGACCCATATTGGTTTGCCTAAAGGGTATGGCATCTGCAGTGGGTGACATAATCCCTAACTATAAAGAAACAAATGAACAAATTAATTAGGTGAGGTGTGGTGCGCTTGTGAGCCGCACTGGTCAAGGTGAAAGACGAATGAGCCAAGGGAACTGTAGGTCATTGGAACGGGCTCCTGCTCAGTGGTTTGACATTCAATTTGATCACTGTCTAGTATAGATGCTCCTAAACAGTATAGCCATTTTTTTTTTCTCTAGACCTCAAGACATCTGAGCTGTCTATTATACTGAATTCATGTTCTTTTTCCAGGTTGAGTCCTCAGATAGTACGAGGCCAAGTGAAAAAAGGATGTTATATTAAACCCTAGTATGCCAAAGCATATTGTGCTTAAGTGGGTTTGTAGCCAGACTAATGATTAGTACAATGGAACCTTGGATTGCAAGTAACTTGGTCTGCAAACGTTTTCAAAATGAGTAATTTTTATTTAAATGTATTAAACGAACGAGGTATTGATATGAGTACTGTAGTACCAATACGCTTTGTCTACCGAGTGTCACATGATCATGACTGAGCTAATGGTTCTCTCTCTTGCACTGTGGAACCATGGGTAATCGTCTACTATGCTCAGTCTCAGTGCAGGGGAGTCAAACCTCTGCGTGTGCGTAAGGTGACCTATGTAAGTACAATAAGAAACATTACCAAGAAAATCAATGTAGTTTTTTCCACTATGGATTTCTAAGCATTTCTGTACAAATCCTAGCACAAGCTGTTATTACAGAAACAGTACTGTACTACAAGAAAGCTCCCTTACATAACGTTGTTGATCTAATGTCAGAGCTGCTGTTATAGAAAATCAATCAACAAATAAAAATTAAAGATCCAGTGGTGCCATGGGATGAAGTCGCTAAGTCATTGTACTAAACCTGGTAAAACTTTAATACTGTGAAAAACCTGCTAGATTCTTTAGACAACATCCTAAGCAAGGACAAACAAAATAACAACTGTGTAATTCTTTATATTGATTGAATGTATTAACTGTTCAAAAAAAGGTTACTTTAATAAACTAATCACAAATTATCCATAATATTAATCTCCTACTTGTAAATCAAATACATTTTAAATAAATTTCCCTCCTCTTTTTAACAGACATGCAAATAAAAGCATCAGGGCTGATAATCACATATTTAGGTGACGTTATGGCCTCTGTTAAACTTGAACATGGGAGACCCCAGTACTGTACAAACAACACGCACCATGTTCTCTACATCTCTACTGCTCCTGCTGGCAGCTGCGTCCTGTGAGTGTTTTATTAATTCTATTTATTTACTACAATAAATATACAGCACACTATATATTGTGCCTTGTATATTTATTGTATTTATTGTATCACTGTGTGTTTTCCTCTACAGATGTTCGTGGTCAAGAACTGACTCAGCCTGCTGCCATGACAGTCCAGCCAGGCCAGAGTCTCTCCATCCCCTGCAAGGTTTCATATTCAGTTACGAGCTGGTCTACATGTTGGATCCGACAACCTGCAGGAAAAACTCTGGAGTGGATTGGATGTTTCTGGTATAGTGGGGGTACAGACTACAGTGACAAACTGAAAAACAAGTTCAGCATCTCCAGAGACACTTCTACTAACACAATAACAATCCAAGGACAGAATCTGCAAACTGAAGACACAGCTGTGTATTACTGCGCAAGACAGTCACGGTGACACAGAACAGTGGATTCCCCTTACAGAAACCCTGAGACATGAAATAAACAACATTTTAATGCAACTAATAAACATCTCAGTCAAATTTTTACTCTGATTCATTGGCATGAAGATTTAACAGTGTCATTGAAAATGCACAAACAATGTACTGTAGTTTTGATTAAAGAATTAAAAATAAAATGACTTTCAGGATTATTTATTTATTTCTTAACTTTACAGAATATTAAATTAACAGGCGAAAAATAATGTTTACTTAGTAAATTCAGCAATAATACAGCATGTGTCCCAAAGTGTGCTTAAGTCTGTTTTCACAGGTTGATGACTAACGTCCTCAAAGCAATTAGGATACACATAAAGTGTAATAAATAAATAAATAAATAAATAAATAAATAAATAAATGAATGGAAAAAAAAAAAAATATATATATATATATATATATATATATATATATTATTATTTCCTTTATTTATGCATTCATGTGGACATACAATAAATATTCAATGAGTTAACAGAAAACATGAATTGTTTATGTAATAGCCACACAAATAATTTATTACACACATTAAACTGGTGCTAAGTAGAGAAACACAACACAGATTCTCTGTACTATTCATGCAAATCTCGTTCTCCTCCTGTAATATTATCACTGTGTTTATCTAGACAGGAAGTAGTTCTCATTAGTCCTTCAGGTTTGCTTCAGAATGCAGAATGTAACTGTACCTTATATAAATAAATACAGTATTACGAATGCTATATAGAAAAAAACTTGTCAGATTGTCAGTGTACGTATGGGTGTAAACTGATGGTGAATAATGGCATATGTATATAAGTTGCTATAGTCGCCTGTTACATAGAGGTGGGTCGTTGTACAGTGCAATGGCAAACGGTTGAAACGATGAAGCTGGATCAGAGTGTGTGAACTCCGCTGACTTTATATAGGATCATGTGGTGTAACCCTGAACATGTCGTTACAATAAAGTCAATTAGGGATAACGTAACATATTTTACTTGTATGTGACAACTGAGTGATGGTGATTTACACTATCAAGTCTAAGTTATTTGTTTAGTCGTTAATCAATATGGATTAAATCAAGTACTAAAGGCTTTAATATTGTAATTATTAAAACCTGAAGGATACCAGAAGGCTGTTACTGTTATAACAGCTATGCCACAGCTTGGATTCGACAACCTGCAGGGAAAACTCTGAAACATAGAAACTACATTTGGGGAGGTGGGGGTACTAATACTAATCATAAAGATTTTTTTAAAAGCAAGTTCAGTATTTCTAAAGATGTTTCCAGCGGGACGGTGACTCTGAGAGAAAAATCTGGAGACAGAAGACACATTACTGCAACCACTTCACACACACACACACACACACACACACACACACACACACACACACACACACTTTTCTGGCACATACACTTTTGAAGTTACTGTTACCAACCTGAAGATAATTAAACTAATTATTCCAATTATTTCCAATATTCTGATGCTGTGTGTATTTAGTAATCACTTATTAAAGGCAGCAGTAGTTCTGTAAATGTTATATATGTATATTTTTATATTGGTCCATGGAGGGAATTTGATTTTACATAAATAACTAATTCTTAAATATAAGAATTGGTTATTTATGTGAGGGTCTGCCCACATAATATAAGACTAATAAAAACAGATTAGAACATGCTTTTATTTAACAATACAAATATATGGCCAGTAATGTAATGACAATTTCTATAAGGAGATGTACATCAGGACAGTAGCGTTTGCTTTTTCTGGGTCCTGCTTTCTCAAAGTGCTACCATGAATACACTAAATAACAAATGGCTAATTAAATGGAAAGATTAAAATATATACAGTACAGACCAAAAGTTTGGACACACCTTCTCATTCAAAGAGGTTGAATTTGTATTATGGCAAGAAAAAAGCAGCTAAGTAAAGAAAAACGTGTGGCATCATTACTTTAAGGTCAGTCAGTCCGAAAAAATTGGAAAACTTTGAAAGTGTCCCCAAGTGCAGTCACAAAAACCATCAAGCGCTACAAAGAACCTGCCTCACATGCGGACCGGCCCAGGAAAGGAAGACCGAGAGTCGCCTCTGCTGCGGAGGATAAGTTCATCCGAGTCACCAGCCTCAGAAATCGCAGGTTAACAGCAGCTCAGATCAGAGAGCAGGTCAATGCCACACAGAGTTCTAGCAGCAGACACGTCTCTAGAACAACTGTTAAGAGGAGACTGTGTGAATCAGGCCTTCATGGTAGAAGATCTGCTAGGAAACCACTGCTAAGGACAGGCAACAAGCAGAAGAGACGCGTTTGGGCTGAAGAACATCATAAAGAACACAAGAACGAAAACTCGCTGAATGAGAAGGGGTGTCCAAACTTTTGGTCTGTACTGTAGTTTATTGTACAGAATACGTTACAGCACCTCCAAGATAGAGACAATTATTTTAATGTTAGTAGTAACCTACAGTATATTTTTAAATATTTAGCTTAAATAAGTCACATTTGCCTCAATAAACACATCACTGTATTGGACTTTGTATTGGACTCATAAACTTAATAAACTGATGGTGAAAATGTGATCTCAATTCGTGACTACAGTTTTGTATTGACATTTAAGTAAAAGCATAAAAGTGTGTGTGTGTGTGTGTGTGTGTGTGTGTGTGTGTGCGTGCGTGCGTGTGTGTGTGTGTGTGTGTGTGCATGCTATCATATCCACAAATCATGTTAATGGGTTTGTTTTGTTTATACATTAAATAGTAAATCATCTACATTTGCCTCTACTATAATTTCTAAAGATTCGATTTGCATGTGAATCCTCCCATCATCAACAGATATGCAAATACAAGCATCAAGGATGAATATCACTGTATGTGATGTGATGGTCTCTGTTAAACTCCAGAGAAAACTCCAGTACACACACCATGTTCTGCACATCTCTACTGCTTCTGCTGGCAGCTGCTTCCTGTAAGTCTTTTAAAAACTTTTATACAGTAAAATAACAATAAATGTACATAGTGTATGTTGTGTAAAATGTCATAATCTCTTTTCCTCTGCAGATGTCCATGGCGAGCAACTGACTCAACCTGCTGCCATGACAGTCCAGCCAGGCCAGAGTCTCTCCATCCCCTGTAAGGTTTCATATTCAGTTACGAGCTATCATACAGCTTGGATCCGACAACCTGCAGGAAAAACTCTGGAGTGGATTGGAAACATCTATAGTAGTGGGGGTACAGCTTACAGTGACAAACTGAAAAATAAGTTCAGCATCTCCAGAGACACTTCTACTAACACAATAACAATTCAAGGACAGAATCTGCAAACTGAAGACACAGCTGTGTATTACTGCGCAATAGACACACAGTGACACAGAACAGTGGATTCGCCTTACAAAAACTCTGAGACGTGTAATAAACATCTCAGGCAAATGTATCTTGTCATTTATTGGAATAAAGATTTAGGAGTTTGTGTCCTTGAGAAATTTACAAACAGTCGTCTTTATTAAAGAATAAGCATTTGAAAGATGTTATAAATTATGGTCTTTTTGAAATACCAACATATTATATTCCAAAACCAACACTCCAGTTCAAAACAAAACACCGCGGTATAAACGCCGTCTTGAGAAGCCTTGGGAAGGTTGAGATTAGAATTTGTATCATAGCCTGCAGCTCTTTAGATGTTGTTCTGACTCATTTTACGAACTCCTGGATGAGTCATTGTTGTGCTTATGGAGTAATTTTGGTAGGCCGAACACTCCTGCAAAGGTTCATCACTGTTCCAAGTTTTCTCCATTAGTGGATAATGTCTCATGGATGGAGTCCCAAAGCCTTGATAAGCCTTTTCAGATGTACAGTAAACATGTCAGTTACTTTGTTTCTCATCTGTTCTTGAACTTCTATAGATCGTCTTGCTTTTTAATGTCTTTTACCAGGCTTCACTTTGTCAGATAGGTCATATTTAAGTGATTTTTTAAAATTATTATTTTTATTATTTTATTAAAAATCATTCATGATTTACTGTAGCAAGAGGAGGCAATGACTTTTTCACCTGGGGCCAGGTAGGTTCTTTTTTCTCCTCAATAAATAAAATCATCTTTTAAAAAAAACTGCAACTGCATTTACCCAGATCTTTCTGTAATGTTACTGTATAAACTGTAGACTGTACTCACATCCCACCTGACCAAAATATTTTACCACCCCTTTGCCAACAAATCTTACATTTTCCTGACCTGCCAATGTGTGTGTGTGTGTGTGTGTGTGTGTGTGTGTGTGTGTGTGTGTGTGTGTGTGTGTGTGTGTGTGTGTGTACTGTATGTGCATTTTACCCAGTGCGATAAGCTCCATGCCCCTTCCACCTCTATACAGGATTAGCTTTTTGGAAAATGGATGGATGGATGGATGGATGGATGATATACAGTATGATCCCCGTCACTAAAACCCTGGAAAACTGGCCTTATTGGCCAATAAATTCCCAAAGGTAGACATGGCATGTCAGCATGGTGTGTGGATTGTTGCAGTAGCTGTTCCTAGTTGAAAAAGCTAATAGAAATCCCAGCCCAATACACGCCAGGTCGTCTTTACCAGATTTCCTACGAAACCCTTTGCCCTTTGTCAAATATGAAACAACTGTTTATTTTATTTGAGTTTATTTGAGTTTTCAAACAGAAAGTACTGTATTAATTAATTCCTAAACCTAACACTTGAAAGGTGTGTAGTAGTTGTCACGTTTAAAGCAAATCCTACACTCATGTCTACTAGGGAGATCTCTGTATGAATGTGTGTAATAAGGAAGGCTGAGCAATTCACTTCGGTTTTATTCAAAACATCAATGCACTCATCAGTGGGTGCTAACAGGTGCATTCTGTAAGTCTCCATGATGACTCGAAGGTTTGATGACATTTGATGATGTTCTACAATTGTTAATCATGGGTGATGGTATGGAGTCAGCCTCTGTGTACTGTAGGTGAAATCGTCCTCCATCACTTGTATGATCTCAGAGTCGAGATACTGTGTTGGGTTAATGGATACAGCAGAGCACTCGAATGGCTGATCACTGGAGCTCTATACAAAAACATCCCTGTTTATTTCCGTGTCTCTGCAGTACACTTCCCCCCCAGAGACACCCAGAGTAAAACTAACAGGCAGTGCTAACACCACTCTGTTTCGAAAATATTAAAGAACGTTAACATAATGTGCCATATTCTGCCTTAAGATATTTTTTTTTTGTTGTCCATTGGTGAATATACGTTTAATCCATTAAGGTGTTTTTGAATCTGAGCTAAAGTGGATGTAGGTATCAATTATGTAAAGTATCAGCTCAGTACAAAACACATCTGCTGAAAGAGAAACAAAGTGTACATGTTTTTTCCACATATAGGGGGCCGTAGCTCAGTTCTATTGACATGCAATGCATTATGATATTTTTAAAAGAATTATTAGTGTAATTAATTGTAATTATTATCTTTTGTAACGGGTTCGACCCAAAGTTGCACGGGCGGCACCGTGAAACACAGACACGGGGCGAGATCTTGGGGAAAAAGGTTAATTTATTTAAGGAAAATGGGGAAGAAATGGGTTAAAGGAGGGAGGATGGAGAGAAAGGGAAGGAATGATGTGAGGTGTGTGCAAGACCAAGGCAGTGCCCAGCTGGCATGCGGGCACGCGGTGGCAGAACGGAGCACGTGAGGCAGGGCTCCTGCACGCTCCCTTATCGGTTCAGATCAAAGGGCGGAAATCCAGTATCCTTTTAAAAGTCTCTGGGGCGCGTTCCATTGCCCCACTCGAATGCCACTCTCGAGCTCCACCGCGTTACGCTCTTCTCGGACCCCGGACTAAACTCCGCGCCTTGCTTTTATAATGCGGAGCGAGCCCGAGATCCTATTATAGGATAGACGGCCCCGTCCCTTCACACACCTGCAGAAGGGGTGCCGCCTACTTATGGAGCCTACGAAGTGAGCGAGGGGCAATAAAAAATTTGGGCGCACGTCCATCACAGGCGCACGCCGTGACACTTTCAAAACTGTAAGCGTCTTATAAATAACAGCAGTAACAACATATTAATTCAGACAACTTTAACACATGCACCATAACCACATACTGAAAAAAAAAATGCTTAAAATATTTAATAAAATTTTAGTTTAATAATCATATATAAATTAAAAATAATTATATATTAATTAACAACCGCCATATCTACACACTGAGCAGCCTGTGGATTTAATCGATCCATTTTGGTCATGGACCCTCCCTATTCAAATAGAGTCGGGTATAAACAGCATGTTCTTGGCTGTTCTACTTTCCATTGAGCTCTGTAATAGATAACACTCCCAAAATCAGATTGAAGCAGAACTCAGAGAAGGATGATTTTAGAATATTGTATTTTACTCTTTTCATGTAAGTTTGTTCTTTTTCCTGAAATGATTAACAAGAAAATCATCCCGTCTGACATGATAAACATTACATTATATTAACACTAGGTCTACTCTTCTTTTCCAGATTCTTATGGACAGTCCCTGACCTCCTCTGCTTCTGTGTTGAAGAGACCTGGAGAGTCAGTCACTCTGTCCTGTACTGTCTCCGGATTCTCATTGTGCAGTAACTGTATGGCCTGGATCCGTCAGAAACCAGGACAAGCACTGGAGTGGATCGGACGCATTGATACTGGCACTAGGCCTGGATTCGCTCAGTCTCTGCAGGGCCAGTTCTCCATCAGTAAAGACACCAATAAAAAACATGCTGTACTTAGAAGTGAAGGATATTTTTTATTTTGGATATTTCTAACTGGTATTCTTTGGTATAATACGGTTATAGTGAAATATATCACGGCTGTGTGATGCATCCTGTACTCTGCATTCCAGACTCTTTGGTAGAGGCTGTTGATGTTTATCTTATTTTTATTAAATTTTTTGTCATTTCTGTTATGTGATTTTTTTTTATCACTCTACACACAACAATGTTCTTTGGTATTTTTATAGAATATTTACATTTTAGATTTTATTAAAAAAAAAAAACATTTGTATTTTTCATTTGTAAAATATGATGATATGAAAAAAATCATGGTTTGTGTATCGAGGTTATCATATACTGTACAAGGTTATGATAAGGAAACTTTCCATCTCTTCCATTCCAGTGTTTAAAAAAACGATAACAATGTCAATTTTGGAATCTGCAGAAGCTCAGTGGACCGCTATAAGTGGACATTATAATTCTTGTATGATAAAATGACTTGTGGCATGAATCCACACAAAGCGGTTCAGTTTCAAATAATCATTTAACACAATCAGCAAAGAGGCTCTGTCCATTTTAATAATTCATTCCTAAATTAGTGATGTCATACGAATTACATAATCTGCAATTTATTTTCCATTAGTTTATATAAAAGCAGACATTTCAATTTCTATAACCAGTGGCGGCCGGTCAATACGGGGCACAGGGGCGCCGCCCCCCTTAAAGTTAGGCAGAGAAGAATGCTCTTTTAACATATAATTATTTAACATAATAATTATTCATTTTAATAATGAAATAAAGTCATTTAGTCACAAAATTCCACTGTATGTCTTAATATAATTTATTTGCAATAAAAAAAAAATCTAAACTGTATTACGTTCATTTGTGTTCGTGTACGCGGGGCGCCGGACAAACGAGTGCCTATGTAGGCGCGTAGACTTTTGAAAAGCATGTGACTTGAGGCTGACCTCTGATTGGATCTTTTCAAATCATCCTTGGGGCGCAGCACTGTGCGCCCCGAACCCTCCCACTTTTGTTCTTAGCGAATTAATATTGTTTTTAAATATTTGGGCTCATGTGATTGGACCGTTCTCAACGAGTCTTTTCCAGCACTTCTTATGGCAAGCGGAGCTGCTGACTGGATGCGATGTGAGTCAGGCGTTTATTTTATACTAGTAGTAATGATGCGCGATCACCTGATAAATGCCTATTTACAGGCGAGTATTAAAAGTTTAATTAAAATTTTGTTTGCGCCCCCCAAAATTTTTTTGCACCGGCCTCCACTGTCTATAAGTAAATATTTCTCACGTCTGTGAGATAGGTATACATGGAGTTTCGGTTAATTTTCTGATGCTCTTAAGTTCACCAAAACCGATGCTGAATAGCGCTGTATCCCTGTTTGCTTAAATTATTTTACAAAATCATAAGATTTTGTCGTCATTATGAGTGCACTTAAATAAAAGTAGAGTTTTATAAAGGCTATGTAGGTTATATAGTTTTATTATATAGTTTTGGAACATTAATCTGACAGCACCTGTGGCCCACCGACTTTTTCTGATGCACACCCAGAGTTTTCTGGCTACGCAAGTGTTACACATAATAAAATATAAAGGCTCACTGTGTTAACATTTACTTTGCTTAAATTCCTATATGCAATTTAAATTCTAAATTTGTTCAGTAATTTTAGTAATGTGATTGTAAATTCATTTAATGTTTCATTTGTCTTTTATAAGGTTTTGCCGGCGGTGGTACAGCACAATGATGGTGCTACTGGGATGTTAAAATGTAGTTTGTTAAAATGTTTTCATTATTTATTAAAGAACATTATGATGATCATAACAGCCTACTGCATTTAATTCTTATAATAATGCAAAAAAACATTAACATCTGCTGACACAGTAGATTGTTCTGACAATGTTTGAATCTACTACAAATTTAAAGAACATAAAAAAAAAACAAGATGACAACACCCTACATGCGTAGCTTTTCTAATTACATTTGATAAAATCTAAAGGCTCACTGTGTTAATGTTTACTTTTTTTAAAATTCAATCCTAATAAGATTTAGTTCAATTTAAATTCTTAATTTTTCCTGTAATTTTAGTACTGTGATCATGAATTTGTTTAATTACAATGTTTCACTTGCATTTTCTTCACGCTACAGATGGGCATTCAGGATAAAACCATCCAAAAGTGTTTGCGGATCGGATGGTTCACAAATAGCCAAAAAATAATAAAGCTTACCCTTTGATGATGCTGTACCACACCAGATGGAGCCACACCAAATAGCCGAGGCCGTGTGAATGGCTGATCCTGTGCGGATTTCCTTTGGACCCTGTGGTCCCCCCTCCCTCTCCTGCCAGGAAGGTGTGTCAAGATTTCACAGTAAACACGCCCATTCAAGCTCTATTTATTCATTTACCTGGTGCCACCACTAGATGGCACTTTGTTCTCAAGAACGCGTTAACACAAGCCAACAATCTAGGTGCAGTGATTTGCAATCACGTGATTTTAACAAATATGAACACGAAGTGCTTCGGCCTTTTCATTTTTTTTTTTTGCTGTTTGTGTCCAGCATAATTATGAATAATTATTTCATCCATTATTTGACCACGGCTGGAAATCATAGCTGGAATGTGATTGTGAATTTACGAATTCTGTTCATCAGCGTTCGTGAACCCGCGGCTCGTACTTTCACTTTAAAAAAGGTGCAGACATACTCCCCCAGAAAGTCATCGCCTCTTGCAATAATGCAGATCAAACATACTACACCTGTCCATAAATGAGAAGGAATATTTAAGTATATATGCAAAATGTATTTCACTTAAATATTACAGTCTAAAACAAGGAAAGTAGACGTGCTGAGCTTCAGTTCATTGTGATGCAGACAACCGGTACAGAAAGGAAACGAGTTTTATTATTTTACAAAATCTGAATATATTCAGTAAATGTATGAATTACATTACATTGCATAAATTTTCACAGCTTCACGCGAGCTGCCGCGGAAGCGCGCAAGATCTTAATGGCCAGATCTGTAAGGTGAGAAACCTCAATGGAGAATGTACTGACTCCGCCCACTACTGACTGTTAGTGCTAAATGCTGGAGTGTTGGAAGGTTTTTTTTTTTTTTTTTTTCGACCCGTGCAAATTGTTTTGTTAAAGCCAGCTCGGTCAAACCTGATGAATGCAGGAGCACACACACACACACACACACACACACACACACACACACACACACACACACACACACACACACACACACACACACACACACACACACACACACACACACACACCCACACACACACACACACCTGTGACCTGTGATTTACAGTAAATTCGCCGTAGACAGTGTTTATTATGCTGAACATTAAAAAACTGCCATTTTCCATAAAACAGTGCATCTTTAATAAGCAATATTTACAATAGAACAAACCAGGAAATAAGTGTTTCATGCATTGCAGGACTCTGTATTAACAGATGCCCTTATAAACTTGACCCTGAACAGCCACTGGCTGGCTTTAGCAACAATTGGTGATTGTTTTCATTTTTTCTTTTTTTGTTTTTTGTATACATATATATTCAAATATTATATTTGAAACTATCCATGTATAATTTGTAAAATGTATATATGAAAATGTATAACTTGTTGTGTCATCTGTTTACAGCGATGGCTTAATTTGTGATTGAGACAAATAGGTTTAATTGAAATAATTTTTATTAGTAGTATAAGCCAGGCTTTAGCAACCTTGGACAAATCACAATATACTTTAAGCTCTCTTACGCGCGCATGAGCTCTCTCTCTCTCTCTCTCTCTCTCTCTCTCGCACACACACATACACGCGCACACAAATAGCTCCTGAAATGATGATTGATGATGATTGAGACCCATGGGTTTAATTTGCATAACAAAAAGTATTATTATTAATAGTAGTGGTAGTAGTCGTAATCCAAGATAATATAACTTATAATATAATATAATATAACTTATTATTATAAGTTTGCTATGGGACCCGCCATGTTCCAGACGGCTGTTTGACGGGGCTCCTACTGTATATACAGCCTATTTCTTCTACACCCATATTAGAAATGTATGAACATTATGCTTTTGTTTAAGCTTTAACACATTATTATTATTATTATTATTATTATTATTATTATTATTACATCTTTGTGAAAGCTTCAACACTTCTATATAATATTCAAGGTCTTTAAAGTCTTTATTAAATAATATATATCATTGTAGTACAAATCACACTTCTGCAGTTAGAGAAACAAAGTGTAAATGTTTTTTTGTTTTTTTTTTTTACATGGGATGAAAGCCATAATCAAAAGGGGAAGCATGAGATCAAAGCCAGTAAATCAGCCAAAGGCAAATCAGCAATGTGGAAATCATGAAACTAAACTCACTGTGTGTGCTTAATGGGCATGAGACAAGGCAGCAAAACTGGGCTTCTTGTAGGCTCTGCTGAGTTGTAGCAGTGTTTTCCTGACTATTCCTACAATGATGGACAAAAGCTTGGGCAGACAGAACGCTGACATTCTCCTCCTGGGATGGGAACAATAACGGTTAGTACCCCAGGCAGAACTGGAAGAGAGACAAACCGGTAGATGATGAGACTTGGGAGTTATGGGCATATTCCACCCAGGGCAGGAACCTGCTCCAAGAAGTAGCATCCCAGAAGGTCATGCACCTCAGGGCGACCTCAAGAACCTGGATCTTTCTCTCAGCCTGTCCAATGGATGGGGATAAAATCCTGATGACAGACTGAGGGTGGATCTGCTAAGCTTACAGAATCCCTTCCACGACTGATAGGTAAACTGCGGACCACAATCAGAGACAATGTCCTTGGGGAGGCCATGGAGCTTGAAAACATGGAGAATCATGAGTTCTGCAGTCTACTTTTCGGACAGGAGTTTTGGCAGGGGAATGAAGTGGGCTGCCTTGGAGAACTGATCCACTATATGATACATTTGTGGCTATCGGTGGTGGGTAGTCCTGTGACAAAGTCCAGGGCAATGTCAGACTATGGGTGGTATGGAATCAGTAGGGGTCTGAGGAGGCCTACCGGAGTTTTGTTGGCATGTTTGCACCTAACACAGATGTTGCATGCCACCACAAAGCAGGAAAAATCCTCCTTTACCATGATCTACCAAAAACATTGCTGAACCTGAGACAGAGTTCGAGCCAAGCCAGGGTGGTAGGACAGCTTGGAGCTGTGTGCCCATTCCAGGACCTGGAATTTAAAGTAATGATAAGTTTTATATTGGATCATATTTCTCCATAAACATTCATACGGTCACATCATTTGTTTAGCATAAAAATCTGCTGGAATTTACTATTTTTGTGCTGTCGATCTTCAAAATTTTAGGTTTGACTCTTCAAATTAACTCTAAAGAACATCTTTTTGAATACAATTTTCATAAATATTCAAAATAATAATTAAAATGTATTAAACAATTTTGCTCATTCTTTTAAATGAAATCATTCACTCGGTGTGTATCTGAGAAATGTCTATTAACGGTTGTGACGGGTTAACCAGGGCAGGCCCAGGACGACTGTGGGGTGAGAACCTTCCATTTCTACTCCTCCTCTTTAATATTTTAAATATTATTGTATACATAGAGAGGATTATATAATAGTCGACTGTGTTCTCAACATATTCTTGTAAACTTGCATTAGATGTTATAGTTACCGATATACAGGGAAAGTGTATAAAAAACATGAGTTGATATGGGTTATATGGTGAATGGTCTGAGGTCTGTAGTTAGCATTACGCCCTAAAATGGCTGAAATGCCAACCGTGTTATCCATCAACTGTAACACACATGACAGACATTAACACAGTTGGCAATGTGCTAGTTCATTGTCTTAATTTATGCTCACATGGGCTGCTGCGAATAAAAAAACATCTATTAACAACTGTTACTTCACAAAAATTGATCAATTATAGTAATTAAATAGGAATTGCCTAAAAATGCTTTGCATTAAAAAAGGTAATGTCAGTTGATTTACATTATATATCACAATGGTTTTACTGAGTATTGATAGTGATTTGTGTTTTAGTTCTCTAAAATATAGTATCTGCTGCTGAGAAGCAGCACCAGTGCAGGGCTCGGTGTGATGCAGAACCTGAAAGAAAGGCTGAATATTTACAGAAAATATGCTCCCAAAAAAAATCTTTCCTCCCACAGTCCAAAGACATGCAAATGAGGCTAGTTTTTGGTGTTCCCAAATTGTCATAGTGCATAAATAAGAAAAAAATAAGATTATGTTTTTTAATCTGGCTGCCCATTTTCTCCCCACTTTTCAAAAATGTTATGGTAAACAGATTGACTATGACAATGTGTGTGAGTGTGTGTGTTATAATAATTTACTGTATAAAACCTAAATTAATCAGTTAGTCTTTAATAAATATGTATCAAGTTAATCACTAAATACATTAAAGTTCTAAAAACAGGAAGTAAACCAGCAGAGTGTTTTGAGTTGACCAGCATTCAATATGCAAATACTTATGCAAATTTCCCCTCACAGCTACATATAGAGGAATATCAGCCTCGGTCACTGTGGGCTCTGGAGAATTCAGCACTGCTTTTAGTTAAACAATGTTTCTGTCATTTTTGCTGCTGCTGGCAGCTTCATCCTGTGAGTTTCATTTCAAATATGAATTCAGAGAAACGCTAGTAAATTATTGTAGTTACAGTATAAATTACTGTACATACATGTTTAACTGTAATAAGGACTTTTGTTTTTTGTTTTTGTTTTCAGATGTGGAATGTGCAGTAGAACTCACTCAGGTCTCCTCAGTGATGTTGAAGCCAGGAGAATCTTTAACCCTCAGCTGTAAAGTATCCGGATACTCTGTTACTGATAACAGCTACAGCACAGCTTGGATTCGACAACCTGCAGGGAAAACTCTGGACTGGATAAACAACATTTGGGGAGGTGGGAGTGCGTATCATAAAGAGTCCCTAAAAAGCAAGTTCAGTATTTCTAAAGACGACTCCAGCAGCACGGTGACTCTGAGAGGACAGAATCTGCAGACAGAGGACACAGCTGTGTATTACTGCGCACGCTACACACACACTGATACTTCTACTTAGATGTCAATACAAAAACACATGTGTGCTGTGGTCATGAATTAAGCCCACATTTTCATCATTTGTGTATTAGATTTAAGTAAACACTCTGCAGGGTCGGCCATTTATATGGATACACCTTAATAAAATGGAAACGGTTGGTGATATTAACGTCCTGTTTGTGGCACATTAGTATATGTGAGGGGGCAAACTTTTCAAGATGGGTGGTGACCATGGTGGCCATTTAGAAGTCGGCCATCTTGGATCCAACGTTTGCTTTTTCAATAGGAAGAGGATCATGTGACACATCAAACTTCTTGGGAATTTCCCAAGAAAAATGTAACTTTATTCTTTCATGGGTTATTTACAAGTTTCTGACCACTTATAAATGTGTGGAAAGAATGTTCGGAAATGTTCGGAAAAAGCACCAAATCCTAGAAATCTGACTTCTGTAAAATAAGGAGGCATCATACAGAGCAAATATTAATTAGGCTACATATCAGGCTAAATTAATTCATCCACTAGATAGAGGCCAACTCTACGAGGATCCTGAGGCATCCAGAGAAGGACCACCTCCAGATGGATTCTGCTTCATGATGGTTTGAAGCTATTCAAATAGAGCAGCATGCTCTTGGCTGTTCTAGTTTCCAGTGAGCTCTATGTTAGACAACACTCTCATACACTTTAAAACTGTGTGAAGCAGAACTAAGAGACGGGTGGTTTTAGAATATTGAATTTTATTTGTATTTTTACATTCGAATTCTTCATTCAAAAATGCAGTATAAAATACAGTTTAGCACTTCTAAGCACTTAGCATGCTACACTGCTAGCAGCCAGTAGAGGGTGATAAAGGTGCACAGTGCAAATAGCCATGCATAAGAACTCAGTTATCTAGAATTCCTAAGGCTTTCAATTGACATTGCCTGCGCCTGCCAGTCAGAATACTTAAGACTTGGTTATACAGTAGCTCTTTACCACCTCTTTGAACTGATCAGTAATGTAAGTCAGATTTATTTTAAAGCAATAAATAAACATTAGGGAAAAAAAGCAAGGTTTCAGTCATTGCCAGAAAAGAGAAAAAAAGTTGTGAAAATATGAGACATCATAGAAATTTATATATTTAAAAAAATCTATTCACAAGAGGACAAAACACACAAAAATTTCCTTAAACCTTACACTTACCTCTATATATAAATCATATGACATAAGAGCAACAGTTTTCCTCTTTGCACTGGGTTTACATTAAACCACCCAAGTATTTTCTTCCGCTTTTACCTTAGCATTTGGCAATAATTACATATTATTTTAATGAAATAAAATCATCAGGTACTTTTTAGTCATGGTAATAAGGGGTATTTAAAAAGGTAAAATTATTTCCAATAGTAGTAATTTGATAGTAATCTATTCTTGAATCTCTTGGATTATTATTTATAGTTTATGTTGTTGAGAAACCGCAACATCTTACATTCTGACTTTTATGAGAGCTTAGTTATAGCTTCACTTCTAACTGGTGCAACTTACTGACACCTGCACACGTCTTTCAAGAATACAAAATAAACTCCTCCTCATGAAAACCTCACCATGTCAATTATTACACATATGTTTAATATGTTTATGTAAAATATTCATGTATTCATACCCCTTCAACATTTTGTCACATTTCAACTATTCATTGGGATTTTATGTAAAAGACCAACACAAGTGGCACATAATTGTAAATTTCGCCCCTTTACTCTGATATCCCTAACTAAAATCCAATGGATTCAAATCCCCTAATTAATAAATCGAGTCCATATTTGTATTCATCTTAAAAGAAATTTGGCTGTTCTGTGAAGCCTTCAGAGAGATGTGAAGGACATTAGTTGCGGAGACGTTTAAAGCAGGGTTAGGTTATTTAAAAAAATATCCCAAGCTTTGCACATCTCACAGAGCAGATTTTCCCATGGTAACTCTGGAGGAGTTGCAGAGATCCACAGGTCAGGTAGGAGAATCTATTACACTATTAGTTGTGCACTCCACAATAAGTCTATCATTTATGGAAGAATGGCAAGAAGAACACTGTTGTTGAAAGTAAGCCATGAAAATTGTGACAAGCCTTGTGGACACAGCAAACATGTGGAAGAAGGTGCTCTGGTCAGAAAAGACCAAACTTGAACTTTTTGGCCTAAATGCAAACACTACTGTATGTGTGGTACATTGTAAACCCGATTAAGTTGGCAAAACTAAAAAAAAATTGAGGTAATCAGTTACATAATCTTTTTTTAAGTAATGATGTTTCCAATTTTAAGTAAACTGAACTATCAATTTTTGAGTTTGTTGAACTTGTTGCAAATCAAATAAATAGTTGCTGCTGTCACCACAGTAGACAATCCGGTCCGCGCACAAGCTTGGCACAGGTTTTACAGCAGATTCCCTTCCTGACACAACCCTCCCATTTTATCTGGGCTTGGGACAGACACTTCATCCAGTTGTTGGGAATCGAACCCGGGCCTTTCACATGGCAGTCGAAACACCTACGACTGAGCCACCAGTGCTCTATAGAGTTTAAGTTGGTGGAACTTTAAGGTGACAGTTACTCAAAAAGGTCTATTAATTTGACCTAATTGCAATTATTTAAGTTAACACTACTCAATGTGTTTAATTACTTTGAGCATCAGGGTTTACAGTGTAGAAAGCTAACACTGTGCATGGTAATGGCAGCATGCACAGTGTAACCACCCAGCAGGACAGCAACTCTGTAGCCAGAGCTACAACGAAATGGTTTAGACCAAAGGTCATTCTTGTGGTAGAATGGTCCAGTCAAAGTCGAGCCCTAAATCCAATTGAGTATCTGTGACAAGACTTGAAAATGTCCATTCGCAGATGCTGTCCAACCAATCTGACTGAGGTTATGCAATTTTTCTAAAAAAAAATTCACTATATATAGGTTCAAAGCTGGTAGAGACTTGCAGCTGTAATTGCAGTGAAAAGAGGTTCTAGTAGGTATTGACTCAAGGGGGGCTTAATACAAAAGCCCTCCTTATGAATACCTACTTTTTAGATATTTACATTTACATAAAACATTTACTTCACACTTTCTATTAGTCTATGACATAAAATCCCAATAAAATACATTCACGTTTGTGACTCATTTATCATTAATGTTTTTTTTTTTTCAACCTTCCTCCACACAAAGTTGGTATTTTTTAAGCTTACAAATTATATCAGGTTATAATGTGTTGGACGGTTTGTAACCCAATCCTTAACTGTTCACTTGGCTTAATATCTAATAATAATTTGACTCTTCTGAAACACAGTAAAATCTTTATCACCACCAGGGGATACATCATTCAACATGTTTGTTTAAGTTATTAGAAGCTCCTCACAAAATATTTTAGAGTTAAAATAATTGTTGCAGCTAAAACATTTTAATCCCTGCAGTAATTACCAATCAAAAATTCAATAACTATTTGTTTATTTACAACCAAATGATGACTTTTGTTTGGTCTGGGCAGTGTAACTGCTGTATCTTCAGCCTAGTAACAGTGACTATCACTGTAATGGCACAGAGCTACTCTACTCTACTCTACACTACACTACAGTATTCTGTGAGTGCTTTATAAAATTTATTCCTTTACTACAATAATAATAAATGTCCCGTATACTGTATATTGTGTGAAATATCACAATGTATTTTCCTCCACAGATGTCCATGGTTATGAACTGACTCAGCCTGCTGCCATGACAGTCCAGCCAGGCCAGAGTCTCTCCATCCCCTGTAAGGTTTCATATTCAGTTACAGATTATACTACATCTTGGAACCGACAACCCACAGGAAAAGCCCTGGAGTGGATTGGAATCATCTGGAGTGGTGGGAGTACAGACAACAGTGACAAACTGAAAAATAAGTTCAGCATCTCCAGAGACACTTCTACTAAGACAATAACAATTCAAGGACAGAATCTGCAAACTGAAGACACAGCTGTGTATTACAGCGCAAGAGACAGTGGTCCCTAATCTTTTTTGACTGACCGGCATAGAAACAGCTAAAAACAAAATGCACAAAAATACAACTCACCAGCCCAATGAATTAATGGACAAGGACTAAGCTTGTTTTCCTTCAACGAGCCCGTCGCGTCTGGGCGTAATGGGAGACACCCATGACACCCAAAGTGTGTTACTTATGTCCAGTCTACAATGTTGGTAATAGAAGCAATCTCCGGAAAGTCGGCCTTGATCTTAATCCTGAACACCCACAAAATTTTTGTCTAAAACATACTTTTAAGCTCACTGACATCAGGACACGCTCCATTCACCTGGTTTATTCACAAATGGGTCACGGATCTACAGTATTCTTTCAAAGTGGCACCAGGATCTATTCCAGTAAAATGTTTCTTCATCTTAGCAATGTGGTTAGCCAGTAGGTATGATGCTCTCAGTGCACTGGCATTTGTTATTGTTGTGGCCGCCAGTAATCACTTCTGTCCTTCTTGTTCATCTTTTCCCCTTTCAAAAAACTCCAAAGGCTTGTCTTTGAGTGTCTCCAGGGTGCCAAAGCAGTTTTGAAGGCTTCCTTGCCTCATTTGCTACCCTGTTGCCATGTACAGTAATATGCAGAGCAGGCTTGGTGCGTGAACATCAGCTGTAGTGATAAATCCGTATTTTAAGTAGGACCCCTGATAATGTCTTTTAAATGCATCTTTCTTTTACTTGGAAGTAGTAGGCTCTTCATGTAGTAGTCTCCTCATTGGGTCTTTTGCCCTTTCCAAAGAAGCTCTCCAAAGACCTTTGTTAGTTACTCATTTTTGCAAGCTTGTGGGTCTAATTTTTGATGTACCACATCACCTGACCGAGACGAGCATTTTGTCTTTTTTATAAAAAAAGTCTTTTAGACTGATAATCAATAAAAATATTTTTTTAATCCGTATTTTTGTATACGGTACCAAATTACCCACAGACCGGTACAGGTGGTGGGGGACCACTGGTCTATACCAATTTATTCTGTATTTAGGGTCACAGGGGGCCTGTTGTCTATCCCAGGAGACTTAGGAGTTGAGGGGGGCGGGGGTACACCTTGGACAGGGTGCAAATCCATCGCAGGGCACACACACATAAACACACTCACTGACACACTACCGGCAATTTGGGAACATCAATTATCCTAACCTGCAGGTTTTGGACTGTGTGAGGAAACCGGAGTAAACCCACCAAGCATGGGGAGAACATGCAAACACCACGCACACAGAGACGGGAATCAAGCCTGGCCAGGAATTGAACCCGGACCCTGGAGGTGGAAGGTGACAGTGTGTGCTGCCACTTAGATCATTATTCATTAAATGATAATAAAAATAATAATAAACAAAATAAATAAACAAAATAATAATAAAAATAATATAATAATAAAAAATAAAAAGTTTAACCGAGAATTCAAGCTACACCCAGAAAATTGTTGACCAGTCTTCCAAAATCGATTTATATTTGCCTAACAACCAAAGACTGTCAGAAGACACACAGAGCCAGTGTATACGTGTGTGTTATTCATACTTTACATAGTAAATTATCTGCACTTACTGTAGCTCTTTTACAATTTCTAAAGATAAACTGTGCTTGTGAATCCTCGCATCACCAACAGAGATGCAAATACAAGCAAGTGGGTTGGATCTCACTCTATTTATAGAATTCAATATTCTCTGTTATACCTGTAAAACAGAGGAGAACCCAGGACAAACAACACACACCATGTTCTCTACATCTCTACTGCTCCTGCTGGCAGCTGCTTCCTGTGAGAGCTTTTTATTATTATTATTATTATTATTATTATTATTATTATTATTTATTAATTGATTACATTAAATGTGCAGCATACTGTATATTGCGTGAGATGTCACAGTGTCAATGTCTTTCCTCTATAGATGTTCACAGTTATGAACTGACTCAGCCTGCTGCCATGACAGTCCAGCCAGGCCAGAGTCTCTCCATCCCCTGCAAGACTTCATATTCAGTTACAAGTGAGCACACAGCTTGGATCCGACAACCTGCAGGAAAAACTCTGGAGTACATTGGCTACATGCATAGTGGTGGGGGTACAGCTTACAGTGACAAACTGAAAAATAAGTTCAGCATCTCCAGAGACACTTCTACTAACACAATAACAATTCAAGGACAGAATCTGCAAACTGAAGACACAGCTGTGTATTACTGCGCAAGATACACACAGTGACACAGAACAGTTGATTCCCCTTACAAAAACTCTGAGACAGGTTCAAACATCTCAGAGTAAGTAATAATGATTTTAGTCAAAGCTTTACTTTGAATAAATAAAATCATGATAGTTTATGCTAATTCTAAGAAGACAATTAAAAATACATAATTCCAAGACTGTTCATTTTCAACCATTATTATTCTCTTCATTTTAAAGGACATTTTATAATCAGCTGACATAAATGTTCAGTCAGTGGGTTCAGGAATAAAACAGCATGTTTTGTGTGTTGTCTGTTCTCAACAAATAAATTGCAAAAAATAGCTTTTTCTCAGTTGATTTATTTATTTTTCTACCAAAATATGAGCAAATAAAAATAGTAGCATATGAAGTCTATATGTTACCTCAATCGTGGCCAAATATAAATATGAAAACCACATTAAAATTTGTCCAGTATTTTTCATGTGATCCATGCACAAACAAACAGACAAAATTTCCAAAAACAATCTCAATGTTATTACTCATCTTACACCCAAAAAATAATGTTTTCGCACGTTTCTTCAATGTACAAACATGCCAACTTTACAGTTTAATTATATGTATAGATATATAGACTTCATATTGGTAATCTAGCTGTGCCGTGACTTCATTCGCATAGAATTTAATTGTACACTCATAGGCACGTAAAAAAACAAAAATTACAACATGATCTGTTGAATTTTGGATGGAACTAAAATTTTACGTGCTACTTTGAAGTGCGTGGAATGTGAGATCATGTTTATTAAGTAGATTTCAATTGCACACTTATAAGCCCATTTATTAAAATCTACAGCGCCATCTGGTAAATTTTGAGATAAACTCGTAATTTTTTAAATGTAGTTTTTTTTTTTTCTTTCTTTCTGTATCAAGTTAGGAAGAATACGTCCAGCACCACCGGTGGAAATGAAAGTATACAATTTATACAGTATTATTTTTTTAAATAAGGAAGTTTTCAAATCAGCATATCATCTCTTCCTTGGGTCGATTTTGATGAAACTATGCCTAAATGTTGCCTCGAGCAACAAACAGCTGGAATGTGGTTGTGAATTCACGAGTGAAATAAAGCTGCTTACATTGGTGCGCAGTTTCACTTTATAAAACACAGCATTTATTCATCGACTATTTATTTGTGCCGTGTTGTTTTTCTATCGGTGTAGATTTGTACAGGCATCTACTGGTGCAGGCATTTGTTTGCATTAAGCAAGTCGTTTATTTGTAGCTTATTTTAAAATAGATTACTAAATCCGGCACATAACCATTCATAACATCTTTTTTACTCACCATTTTTATTTGAGCGCATAACATTGGGCTCTCTGTTTTAGAATTTCACACACCTTCACCTCGGACTCCTCAGGATATGTTTATATTTCATGGTTTTGGAACATATACTGGTTTATGACTGGTTTTAAACTTCTCTCAGGAAGAATAAACGTATATTGATCTGTCCATTCATCTTTGGAGGTTCAGTTTTCATAGTCTGCTATCCTTTTTGGAGTAAGCCGTCCTTTGCCGTGCTTTTATTTCAGTTCGGGGAGGATTTGGGTGTGTTGTAGGTGCATTACTGACATTTCTGTGTCTTCCACATACTCTGTGCATACACAGTAAACTATTGCATTGATTGGCTCTGTTGAGTGCCATGCATAGCCACGCCCACCTCAAGAGAAAAAAACTCTGAATTTGTCCCAAAAAGTGCTAGATGCTAATCAGACACACAACTGGCCATAACTTCCCCTCTACTCAACATTTTGATTTAATTGATGGTGCAGATTTAAATTTAAATTCTGTTTAGACAGTTTTGCATGATACTATGATAAAAATGGGACAGATATACAGACATATATTCAAAAAGACATACAGATAGAATTTTTCTTTTTTCCAGACTGGATTCTGGTCCTCCAGTGTTTGAAACTTAAAGATATACTGTAATTGAAAATGCAAGTTATGACCATTGTACAGACAAAACCTTTTTTTTAATTTTTATTGTTTATAGAAATTTAGCCATAATGTGTATGATATGTATGATGTTCATTCTGGTTTAAAACATTACGGAAAAACTTAACATCCATCACATCCGATGCAAATTCTGAAATATTCACTGATTATGGACTGAAACAGTGCCACAAGGATCCACACATGGCTTTTAAAGTCATTTTTTTTTTCTGCAATACTATTATAAAGCTAAGAAATTAAGTCACTTATTGCACATTATGCCAGTTATTTGATTTATTTGGTGGTTAGTCAGCAAAAGAAAGGCTACCATAAGTCTTTATGGTGGGAACTAAAATCTGTAAACCATAATTTTCTGTAACTTACAGTTTGAGCATTTTGAAAAGACATACAACCGCAAAAATAATGTTAATCCAAATATACTGTATTGCTGTCAGTGGGGTTTCTAATAGAAAACATGCATTTTTGTACTTTACATATCCCTCCCATCATCAGCAGATATGCAAATACAAGCATATAACTCAATTTATGGGATGTGATGATCTCTGTGAAACTTTGGAGAGCAGAGAAAATAAACAACACAAATCATGTTCTCTACATCTCTATTGTTCATGCTGGCAGCTGCTGCCTGTGAGTTATTTACAGTATATAATATGGTCATTTAATACTATCATAATAAATGTGCAACATATTGTATATCGTGTGAGATATTACCATGCACTTTTTTTTTTATACAGATGTCCATGGTGAGGAACTGACTCAGCCTGCTGCCATGACAGTCCAGCCAGGCCAGAGTCTCTCCATCCCCTGTAAGGTTTCATATTCAGTTACAAGCGATGGTACAGCTTGGATCCGACAACCTGCAGGAAAAACTCTAGAGTGGATCGGACGTATCAGAATCGGTGGTGGTACAGCTTACAGTGACAAACTGAAAAATAAGTTCAGCATCACTGCAGACAGTGCTACTAATACAGTAACAATTCAAGGACAGAATCTGCAAACTGAAGACACAGCTGTGTATTACTGCGCAAGAGAGTCACACAGTGATACAGAACAGTGGATTCCCCTTACAAAAACTGACCCATGTTCAAACATCTCAGAGTAGCTAATAATATTAGTCAAAGCTTTACTTTGTATTTACTTCGATTTTTACTTCTCTCAACAAATAAATTAAAGAAAAAAAAAAGACTCCACAAATCGCATTCTCATGAGATTCATTTAGTCACATTAAATTCATATTTTGCTCCCTCAGTTGATTTATTTTATTTTATTATTATTATTATTATTATTATTATTATTATTATTATTATTAATTCATTTATCATTTTTATTTGCCTTATTATTTTTAAACTATAGCTAGTGAGTGGACAGTAGTAGTAATGTAAGTGTAACCGGTCTGTCACTGACCACTGTTACCTATGAACCTATGAATTTATGTTGTAATATGATATTTGATAGAGATTATGTGGGGGGGGGGGGGGGGGCATTTTAGCGCATAACACCGGTCTTCTGCGGTGAAATAGCAAATAAATAAATTTCTTCATCCGTAGTCTGATACTGAGTGCGGCTTGCGCCACGACTTTGGGCCGCACACGCTCTCACCAATGCGTTGACCATCTCTTCATTTCTCAGAACTGCAGCAACCAAGTTTCTCGCCGACTCACTCATCCTTTCTAAAGATGGCGCTGTGTTTCGATGACGTCATGTTCCATTCAATATATTCAGACTTTCCATTCAATATATCAAGCTTTCAATCCATATATTCAGAATTCATTCAATATATATTTTTTTCAATCAATATATTCGGAATCCATTCAATATTCTCACGTTTCATTCAATATATTCAGAGTTTTCATTAAGTTCTCTCATGAATATTTTCCTAAACGGCATGCCATAATATAGCAATATGTGCAGGGTGCCAATCCAACACAGGGTACACACACACACACACACACACACACACACACACACACACACACACACACACACACACACACACACACACACACACACATTCTAGACACTGAATATACAGTACCAGGAATGTTTTCAACAATGCCTCAATTTCTGAACTCCATTTTACATTTTAACAAGTAAAACACCAAAAGTACACGTTCAGTGTATGCTAAATAAATAAGTAAATACATAAATGATTAGTGAATAATACACAATCATGACTATTGAATTATATCACAAAATAAAGGTTTACCTTTGTATTCTTACATGGAAAAGGTTTCGGATGCATAGTTATGCTCTTTTAGTGTCTGTATGTTTATAGGCCCCCAAGACAATGCAGTCGGTATGTAGACATAATGTAGGAACCTGTATGAGAGGGAGGTGCTCTGATAATAAGGGAAAAGTTAAAAGACAGAGTGTATACAAAGAAAAGAGAATTCTGAAAAGAAAGGTAAAATTGTGCGGAAGGAAAAAATTAAAAGAAAAAAAAGAAAAGAAAGAGAAAAGACAAACCTTAATAGACACAAAAGAAAAGTAAAAAAAAAAAAAACAGACACGCGAAGAGTTCAAGCCTCTAGAGGGCAGCCTACACCAGATATATGATTTGACTGGGGCACTTTCTACTTTCACAGTTGGATTATAATAAAAATATTTTTTTTGACATTCTTAATTCCCTAAAGACTTCAGACTTAATGGTTGTAAAGAAGATGTGAGTGAGTATCCCGGAGGAGAGATTTATTCTTTCAACAGGTAACCCTCTGAAGACTAGTTAGAACTTAGTTTAAAATGTTTGGTTGAGCTTAGGTCCGAAGTTTATTTGCTAACTTGTTTATTTACCGCAAATATAATTTAGTCATGTCAACAAAATTGAATTTGTCAGATTTTTGTGGAACAATTAGGTGTGCAAAAAATAGACAATTGTCGGAAAGATAATTTATTCAAAATTGCTCAACATTATGAAATCATGGTTTCAAAAACGATACTTAAAAAGGATGTAAAGGCTAATGTTTTGGCTGCGCTTTCAGACAAAGGATGGTTGCCAGCAGTTCCTGCTGCTCTTCAGCAGGGGGAGTTGCCTGTTGCTGGGACGGAACTGGACAGAGCATGTTCTACTACAACTGATAATAGTTTGTCTAGTGACGAAGAGGTACTGTATGTCCACCACCCTTGTCTATGCCAGAATTTTATCCATTTATTCCATTTTTATCCCTACAGCTGCATCATCGACATTTCAAGAAGAAGCTCATTTAAAAATACGTTTAGCTAGATTACAGTTGAAAACTCAAGCAAAAAAAGACCTGTGGCCATATCAGTTAGAAAAATATCGAATTGTAGCTGATACTCAAGTTCCTTTATGAGAGCTTGAATTGCAAGAAAGACTAAATGTACGTTTGAGTGATCAGGTTGATGAAAAGCCTAGAGGTGATACAGGAGTAAATGTTCACCTGAGGCGGTTACAACAGATTAACCCAGTGCCTGTGTCTGCGCCTATCTTGAATAATTCATTGTTAAGCTCTTTCAATGTGGAGAAAAATATTGTGCTTGTACCAGCTTTTTGGGAAAAGATGTAGCAGCTTATTTTCAAGCATTCAAACATTTCGCTACAGCTTTGAAATGGCCGAGTGATGTTTGGTCTTTAATGCTACAGTGCAAACCTCCCAGAAAGGCTCAGGAGGTGTGTGCTTCACTTTCATTGGGAGAGAGTGTGAATTATGAAACTTTAAACGCTATACTTTGAAGAATTGGAGGAGGAAGCTGGGCCTTCCTCAGCCTTCTCAGGAAGAAAAGACGTTGTTGGGCTTTCTTGTGCAGGGAGCTGGTGTTGAGGGACCAGGTGAGGTTCTCCTCCAGCTGGACATCCAGGACTTTGGTGCTCTTGATGATCTCCCACGAGGAGCCGTCGATGTTCAGTGAAGACTGGTTGCTCCATGATCTCCTGCAGTCAACAACCATCTTGTTTGCCTTAGCAACATTCAGAGACAGGTTGTTGTCTTTACACCAGTCTGTTAGCCTCTGCACTTCGTCTCTTGGAAAATTAGTAGCATGAACAGAGCTCATGCGAATATACAGTATATTTGAATGATTGTATGTGTTGTCTTGTTGCCACAAGATTAAAGGATCAAATGAGCAGGTGCTCCTAGTGTTCCTATTAAAATGGACACAACCATAATACAACAAAGTATTTTTTTTTTTTTTATGTATTTATGTAGATATAAAACGTGTCCTTTCCAACAGCATTTTAGTAATAACAACATAAACAAATGATTACACACAATAAATTGATGTTAAGTAAAGAAATGTCACGGTATTGTGATTTACAGAACAGAGCTGTATTTAAATTTAAAACTTTATGCAAATTTCCATTTCCTGCTGTAATATTATCAGCGTGTTTATCTAGAGATGAAGCGCTGATCATTAGTCCTCCTTCAGCACAAACATGTTCACTTCAGCTCCACTGCTGCTGCTGGCTCTCGCCCCCTGTGAGTGTTTGGGTTTAGACTTTATTACTTCATCTGATCTTATCATGTATATAAATATTTAAGAAATTATAATATCTCTGTTTTTTCTTTCACAGATGTGTTCTGTGCTACTGAGCTCATCCAGCCAGACTCAGTGGTTATAAAGCCAGGAGAGACTTTAACCATCACCTGTAAAGTGTCTGGAGCTTCGATCACTGACAGCAGCAGCCACTTTGGAACAGCTTGGATTCGACAACCTGCAGGAAAAGCTTTAGAATGGATCAACAGCATTTATTACAATGGGAGTGCTAATAAGAAAGATTCACTTAAAGACAAGTTTGCTGTCTCTCGAGACACTTCCAGTAACAGTGTGACCTTACGGGGACAGAACATGCAGACTGAAGACACAGCTGTGTATTACTGCGCTCGTGATGCACACTGACACAACAAGCTGCAGCGCTGCACAAAAACATCATCATCACAACTCAGTTCTGTACTGAAATAATATCACTAAATGTGACGGTGCACCACATCACCCTGCCCTTAATTTATACCCATAACAGCAAGTTTGAAGGTGTTTTATTCTTTATTGCATCTGTGACTCTGCTCTTCTGGTTTTGTGGTATTTACTGTACATAATTGTCTAAGGGTTCATGTATCATGGCAGAAATGTAGATCAGCAGTTTATTCTAAACACTGCCTTTCTACTTTATTCTACTTTTGTTTTTAATAACTTTGCAAAACTGTAGGCACAATTCACTGCACAACACTCTTTTTGCAGAACTTTAAACACAACTCACTGCTTACACTCAATTACCAAATTTCCAACACACTCCTAGCAAAATTATACACACGTCTGGCCATCATTAACACTATTTTGCCAACTGTCTGGCACACGTTCACATGTGAAAAACTGTTTTAGATAATTAGTTCACTTTGCAATCAGCCTAAGCACTATAAATAAGCCACAGGTAAGCTGTCTATGTGGAGTACAATGGATGGAGCAGGAAGAGTGAGAAGAGTGAGAATCAGAGGAGGACGTGGAGGTGAAGAAGTTGGAGGACGTGGAGGTGAAGAAGCGAGAAGGTTAGAGGAAGTATGAGGAAGAGGACAAGGAGGAGCAAGACGAGGACGAGGAGGGAAAAGAGGAAGGGTAAGAAGAGTAAGAAATAGAATAACTGATGACATCAGAGCTACAATAGTGGACCATGGCATCAACCATGGGATGACCCTGAGGGAAGCTGGCCAACGGGTTCAGCGTAATTTGAGCCGCTACACTGTGGCGAGCATCATTAGGACATTTCGAAATGAGAATCGGTAAGTACTTTGTAGCCCTGCCATACTCTAATGAGAAACACAACAGTACCTTACATGCAAAAATACTGAAATTGATACCTTACAGAATTGCTAGACATCCAGATGTTGGGGGCAGAGGAAGAATGCTCACTGCAGAACAAGAGACCCATATAGTGAACATGGTGATTGGCAATAATGCAATAAGACTGCGCGAAATACAGCAGCACATAATTGATGATGACACCATCTTTGTTTCAAAATATACGCAGTGCATTTCTGCACTAAGTCGTGTACTTGCGCGCCACAGAATAAGAATGAAGCTAATTTACAGAGTTCCTTTCAAGAGAAACACAGAACGTGTAAAGCAACTGCGTTATGACTATGTGCAGGTAAGCTATAGTGTCATTGGTTCTGAATTTGGAAGTGATACTGTAGTGCTGTGCCTGGGCCTGATGTGTTGCATTTGTTTTGTCTTGTCCAGAGAGTGATGGAACTAGAAGCAGATGCCATGGGACATGAGCAGGAACATTATTGGACACCGTGCCATCATCAATGTCCCAGGACAACGTGGTGGTAACATAACCATGTGTGCAGCTATAAGCCAAAATGGTGTTGTTCACCATCATGCAACCATAGGCCCATACAACACTGCACACATTATTGCATTCCTGGACACCTTACATGACCTGCTCACTGTTCAGAGACCAGAGCAAACCCGATATGTCATTATATGGGACAATGTTAGTTTCCATAGGGCTGCTTTGGTCCGCAGCTGGTTTACAGAGCAGCCATCCTTCATGGCACTCAACCTCCCTCCATACTCTCCATTCTTAAATCCCATCGAGGAGTTCTTCTCTGCCTGGAGCTGGAAAGTGTACGACCGTCATCCTCATCAACAGGGAGCCCTTTTACAGGCAATGGAGGAGGCATGTGGAGATACTGACCAGGCATCATGACAGGCCTGGATACGGCATTCAAGGAGATATTTTCCCTTGGACTGGAGGATATCGCATGCGATGTGGACGAAATTTTGTGGCCGGACACAGAAAGACAACATGATGTAGGCTGATTTGTCTTTTTTTTTCCTTTTTTTTTTTTTTTTTGTGAAATTACTATTTTGTGTTCTGACTTTGTCTTGGTTTTGATGAGTGTGAATAAACACCAATACATGAAGTTTGGATCCTTGTATGTTTACATGACACTATGACAAAAGTATGACCTCAAATTGACATCTGTACACAGAGAAAGCAAAAGCCAGATGTGTTTTGTATTCATACCATCAGTGTGCAGTTGACGATGGCTTGTGTGTACTGTTTGACTCGAGAACACCATTTTTACGAAGGTGTGAAGAGTTAATCTAGCTGTGTTCGCTTTTGCAAGAGAACTACAATGTTTTGATAATTGGGTGAAAGCTTTTCTTATTTGTGTGTAGAGTTTTGCAAAAATAGCCAATAGTTACAAAAAATGTGCTTAGGCAATCAGAAAAAACTGTAAATGCAACAGCATCTGACTTTTTTGTCTGTATTTGGCTTTTGGCTTTGAGCTTCTGAACAACAGTGACATTCTACACACACACACACACAATTTTTTCCTTTTCCTCTTTGACATATTGAATAAGACGTCCCAGTCTCCTGTGTAAGGTGTCTCAGAGATTTTGTAGGTGAGAGCTGCAGACAACGTTGCACATCATAGATTGCGTCCTGCAGCATTTTTGAATGGCATCCACCATGAGAAGGGATGAATGAGCCTGTCATTTCCAGTTTTTGTACCATCAGGAACACCGTATTTCTTCCTAGTTTCACTCTGACAACGCACTATTAAGCACGTACTGCTCATAACTGTACACCACCATCCTGGCTACCCTGATGAAAAGGTAAACGACTGAGTGAAGGGAGATGGCATTCAACGGTGAGATGGCATTCGTCTGGCACCACTCAGGAACATTCTGGCATTGTCATAACTCCATACCCATACCAGACACTGAGGAGAACATTGTACATTGTTTCATTTAAATAGCTTTATACTAGTTAGAGTTATTACAGAATATCCAGATGCTCTTCAACCTGTATAATTCTAATATTCTATCATATAATTATAAAAATGTATTCACTTGAGACTGAATCATAAAATTAAGGTATTGAATTTTAATATTAAGCACAGAACAGTTTTTTTTTTCTCCACCCACGATATTCTTTTTTACCATCATATACGTTTGTCCAGTCCACCATGCATACAGTACACAATGTATGTTTTAATTTTCCACAATATTCAATACAGTATGTACATATAATTAACAATAGATTTTTTTTTTTAAATCTGCTTCAACATTTGAAATTTATTATTCTGTTGCATTAAGCTTCAAGGCCAGTGAGGGGCGCTCTCTCTCTCTATTCACACAACGGGTTGGGGTTGAAAGGACTGAGAGTGTAATAAATATGAGAGCATGTTCTTCTGGAATTAAAATAAAAGTCATAAACTCTAACTGAAACATTACAAACGTTACAAAGCTAAGAATTTACATATCTATTATATCAGTGATCTTAAACCAGGCTGTGTAATTCTCATTGTTTGATGAATTAGTCAACTCTTCTAGGTAACTCTTATATTTTATAAATTGTTACATATGTTTTACCTCAGCAGATGTTTAGCATGTTACAAGACATCTGCGGCTTTATGAAAGCCTAAACACTGTTATGCAAATCAAACGTCCTATAAAACGTTAGTGGTGCTCTGAAGAGGTGAGGGTTTGGGACCAGGTTTCACTTCAACCATGTTCTCTACATTTCTTCTCCTGCTGTTAACAGCTGCCTCAGGTAAAAGTGTGGAGAATTTTGGAGATATACAGATATATATATATATATATATATATATATATATATGTGTCTGCATTTTCTTTTTTGATAGAATGAATCTGAATAATTGCATGGTTGTTGTTCACAGGTGTTAAATGTATTGAACTGGTTCAGCCTGCAGTCATGGTAGTTAAACCTGGAGAATCATTTTCATTCCCATGTAAAGTCACTGGATACTCAGCCACAAGTGCCTGTACAGATTGGATACGGCAGAGATCAGGACAAACACTGGAATTGATCGGCTGGTACTGCAGCTCCGGTGATACCGGCAGTATCGAGTCACTAAAGAATAAGATCCGTTTCTCAGTCGAGGCCTCCAGCAACACTGTGACTTTCCATGGACAAAACTTTCAGACTGAGGACACAGCTGTGTATTATTGCGCTTATAGAACCACAGTGAACCAAATCAACAACATCCCCGTACAAAAACCTCCAGTACAGAAAACTCGTAAGGGAAATGACTGTACAGTCTCAATATACAGGATCCACTGACATTTGTTCATACATAATGTATATTATCATTTACATGCATTAAAGCAACTCTAAACCATGGTGAAACAGATCAAATATACAAAAATACGCAATACAGAATACTCTTAGAGGAAGAAAAATATTTACCCTCTCTAGCCAAAAATAAGTTGACATTTCAGAAGGGTCAAATGACTGGCTTGCATCAAGCAAATTAAACAATTACTAGAATAAGGTTAAGAACCGTAACTGTTCATCACGTAATTAATAATTGGAAGGATAGTACCTAACTGCCAGGTTTGTGGAAGAAATGTGAGTGGAAAAAAAACATGAATGATCAAGGTCACTTAAAACATTGATGAAGTTTTGCTGTAAAAAAAAAAAAAAATATATATATATATATATATATATATATATACATATATATATATATATTTTTTTTACAACAGAACTTCAAAAATTCAAAAAAACTGCAAAAATATCTGAGCTTTTTAGCTTTCTTTGTAGATGCTTGCAGGGTGTATGAAGGGGGTGAAGTGATGAATGAAAGCTAAACTGTTAACTGTAGTGCCAGCATGACGCTAGCATTTAGCTAGGTTGCTAGCGTTAGCAACCACATATAAAAAGCTGAGGTGTTACAAAACACTAATCTTCTTACAATTGTGCATACTAGCCAACCCTCTCGACTTTTCCATAAACTTTTACTTTCTTTAATTTCTTTCTTTCTAAGGTTGGAACCGACACCGTGGAATATCTCCAGCAGGCTGAAGTGTCGAGGCCGAACCTCTACATCCTGATGTTGGGAGATGATGACCAGCGCTGCTCTCAGGCTTTAGTGCTTCTGAGTAATAGTATCGTAATCATGTCGCTGTTGAACTTGTTTTGTATTATCTGATCTTGTGCTTTTGAAAAATAAATATAAATATTTTTTCTATGCTTTGTACAATTAATTGGGTGTTGTTTATTGCATATATGTATGGTTTGCAAAACTTAGTGATTTTTTTTTGTAATCGACCAGTATATCAAAGTAATTTAACTGTTTAAACTGTTTTACCCATAGACATGTAAAACATAAAAATAATAATAACCTATTTGTGAGGTAGAATTAAAACAACATTACAGTTAAATATGACCGAGCATTTGGATTGAATATGTTACCCATCTTGCTGGGTTAAATAAATAACCCATTTTGCTGGGTTAAATTAACCCAGCATGTAGTTGGTCCAATATTTATCCAGCAGCTGGGTTAAAAACAACACAGTTTGGGTTGTACCTTGTACTTGCCCTTCTCCTGTTTTCAGGGTCACATGGGGCCTGGAGCCTATCCCAGGAGACTTACGGCATGAGGGTGGGACAATCCATTGCAGGGCACACACATACACTACAGGCAATTTGGGAACACTAATCATGTCTTATGGGAGTAAACCAGCGTACCCAGAGGAAAACCAACAAGCATGGGGAGAACATGCAAACTCCATGAACACAGAGGTGGGAATCAAACCTGGATCCTGGAGGTGCAAAGCGACAGTTCTAACCACGAAGCCATTGTGCCACCTTCTTGGAACTCTTTCTGACAATGCATGATTCTGTTGAAGTGTTCTGCCAGAACCTTATAATGGGTTACATATCTATATACTGAGCAACTTAAGCCTTGTGACTGAAAAACTCATCAACTCAAGTACACATCAGTAGTGGTGGGAGTCAAGCTTACAATGACAAACTGAAAAATAAGTTCAGGTTCATAGAACAGTGGATTTTTCTTTAAAAAGCTCATGAGAAATCTAACAAACATCCAGATAATGAAACTAATAAACATCTCAGTCAAACTCTTACTCTCATTTAGTAGAATTATCTTTTAACAGCTTAGTAGTAGTTTTGATTAACAAATTGCAAAAATACCGTACACTTTCATTATTATTTTTTTAATGAATATATCTTAATGCGATGCTATTTGATAAGGTATTTTATGCAAATCCTCCTCTTATCTGCAGTGTGTAAATGTTTTTGCACCTATAGAGGGCAGTAGCTCATTTCTATTTAAGTAAAACTCATGAAATTAACTCATTATTTTTAGAAATGAGAACAGATCAACTATTATCTTGTAATAAGTAACAGACTAAATAACACTAAATAACAACAGCAACGACAAACTAAACAATTTACTTCACACCTATGCAGACAGTGCCTATGAAACCTTTTAGCAAATTTAAACCTCTATTTCCAAATGTTGAATAAAAAAACAAGTCTAAAAGAACAATGTCAGGTAGGAGGTAGTTATTTATTTACTATATAAAATACATTCCTGATCATTAATAACTGTCTATAGAGTGAAGGAAATGACTAAAGCATAGGAACTTTGAAGGTTACTTTCAAAGGTGACATTTACAGCTTAAATTTTCCTGTAGTATAACCCACCATTATTCTGGTGAAAGCTCAGGCAGCATATTATTTTTTTGACGTGAACACAAACTGAATCTCTACGTATATTTGAATAATTGTATGTGTTGTCTCGTTGCGACAAGAATAAAGGATCAACGTGTTCCTATTAAAATGGACAAAACCATAATACAACAAAGTAGTTTTTATTTTTATTTTATGCATTTATGTTGATATAAAAAGTGTACTTTCCAAAAGCATTCTTAGTAATAAGAACATAAACAAATTATTACACACAACAAATTGATGTTAATTAAAGAAATGTCACGGTATTGTGATTTACAGAACAGAGCTGTATTATAATTTAAAACAGAATATTTATGCAAATTTCCATTTCCTCCTGTAATATTATCAGCGTGTTTATCTAGAGATGAAGCGCTTCTCATTAGTCCTCCTTCAGCACAAACATGTTCACTTCAGCTCCACTGCTGCTGCTGGCTCTCGCCCCCTGTGAGTGTTTGGCTTTAAACTTTATTACTTCATCTGATCCTTTAACAATTTAACATGTAAACTTTGACTTTTTCCTCTTTTCACAGATGTGTTCTGCGCTACTGAGCTCATCCAGCCGGACTCAGTGCTTATAAAGCCAGGAGAGACTTTAACCATCACCTGTAAAGTGTCTGGAGCTTCGATCACTGATAGCAGCAGCCACTATGGAACAGCTTGGATTCGACAACCTGCAGGAAAAACTTTAGAATGGATCAACAGCATTTATTATGATGGGAGTGCTAATAAGAAAGATTCACTTAAAGACAAGTTTGCAGTCTCTCGAGACACTTCCAGTAACAGTGTGACCTTACGGGGACAGAACATGCAGACTGAAGACACAGCTGTGTATTACTGCGCTCGTCACCCACACTGACACAACAAGCTGCAGCGCTGCACAAAAACATCATCTCCATCACAATTCTGTACTGTACACCACATCAACGTTCCATTGATTTATACCCAAAACAGCAAGTGAAGTGTTTTATTCTTTACTGCGTCTGCTCCTCTCGTTTTGTGGTATTTACTGTACATAACTGTCTAAGGGTTCATGTATTTTGGCAGAAATGTAGATCAGCAGTTTATTCTAAACACACTGCTTTTCTACTTTATTCTACTTTTGTTATTTAATATCATGAGCGCACAGTCAGTCTGAACTAAACCATCTCTACCTGCTCATTAATACACATTCAGCGGCTCAGTTCACATCGACTGCAATAGTTCACCCACCATCATCTCAATCACATTAAACAACTGAAAGATAATTGATCTTTGTTTACAATATTAGCATAGTGTCATTAAATACTTCATTAAACATTTTTGCAAAAGTAATGATAAAGAAAATTTAATGTTATAAATTATATCCTACTGTAATTCACTAGGCTTTATGAAACCAGAACAATACTGGCATGAGCTCCCGATTGGATAGCCAGTAATGATAAGGTTCTTTTGAAATCTATTAAACTTACAAAAGTGAAATGACAGCATGTCTGTCAGGACTGGACATGTTTGTGATTATCGGTTCAATTCTTTTTAAATTAATGACTTAAATTATTCAACTTTTCAATGATGTTCTTATTTATTGAGGTACATCTGTGTGTGTGTGTGTGTGTGTGTGTGTGTGTGTGTGTGTGTGTGTGTGTGTGTGTGTGTGTGTGTGTGTGTGTGTGTGTGTGTGTACCTGCAGAGATAACTCTGGAGTGAATGAACCACATTTGTAGTGGTTGGAGTTTGTCTACTTTTTACTGTGCACTGTGTACTGAGTATTAATGACACAACAGACTCCAGAGCTGTACAAAAACCTACACAAGCACATCATCATGATGCTGTAAATATTCCCTCTAGCAAACTGAACCGAAACTTTGCTCTTCCAATGCCTAGCTTACTATATTTAATATAATATTTTATCAAATAATTTATAAAGAATTTCATATTTTATACATATACAGTATATAGCAAATTGCTTTGTTAGTTTTCTTAAAATAAAATCACCTTAAAATACCTGTTCATAAGGTTTTTTCATAAACAATGTATCCAGTGTTCACTTAGAGTTCCCTAGAGTTCTGTCTCTATGCAAATCTCCTTCCTTTTTATATACTTAAGCAATGAAGAGCAAGAGATTTTACTTATTCTGCTTCAACACACACCATGATCTCTACGTCCCTACTGCTGCTGCTGCTGGCAGTCGTACACTGTAAGTGTTATACAAGTTAAATATAATATAATTTTAGGTAAAAATATTATTTTGTTTTTGCATCATTGAAATCACTTTTTTTTTTTTTTTTTTTACAGGTGTTCACAGTGTTGAACTGATTCAGACCGGATCCTCAGTAGTAACCCCTGGTCAGTCACTGACTCTGACCTGTAAAGTGTCTGGATATTCATTAACTGATAGCAGCTACTGTACAGGCTGGATACGACAACCTGCAGGAAAAACTCTGGAGTGGATCGGAGAGATATGTTACACTGGTGGCACTAACAACAACGAGAAACTGAAAAGCAGATTTCAGATTTCCAGAGACACGTCCAGCAGCACAGTAACATTAACAGGACAGAACATGCAGACTGAAGACACAGCTGTGTATTACTGCGCTCGGAAATACCACAGTGAGACAGATCAACAGCATCCCTGTACAAAAAGCCCCAGTATACAATGTAGAAACCTCCTAATGGAAGTAAAACAGTGGACTGTCTCGGTATCCTCACTGACACTGTCTCATGTATAATGTATTATTTTATTTGTTCGTTTATTTTTCAATTGTTTAAGTGATGTGATGTCACTACAGAGTCATATTTATTCTGTGGGAAACGGATACATTTGTTAGGAATCTTAAAAGCAGATGCAACAAATTACAGCATTGGTATAATATATCATTATATATCATTTAAAAAGTGTCTATTGAAGAGATTTCTGTCAGATATTTGGATTAAAAATCAACATATCCTTAGAAGACGTTAATTTCCTACTCAGATTTTAAAATGTTATAAACATGTTCACCAGATATGAAAAACACAAGCATCAGGGTTTCATCTCATTATTTTTATATACTGTGATGGTGTCTGTTAAACTTTGAGGAAGAGAGAAGATTCCAAACCACACACTCCATGGTGATTAGATGTATAGAGAGTCTTTAGCTTAATAGCAGAACCTACTGTATACTGTATATATAACAGCTCACTGTTGTTTCTAACAAGTAATTACAGGTTGTTTTTTTTTTTTTTGGATTGCTTACACACTAAAATTAAAAGTAATACACTATTAGCAAAACCTTACACTCAAGAAGCAAAACATCAGCCCATATATAAGCACATTGTCAACCTCACACTTGTTGCAAAACTCTACACACAGTGATTTGCAAAACACTAAACACACTTAACATACATTACACACAAAAATCTATCATCATCACTTCCTTGCAATACCAAAGCACTGACTGTCAAATTACCGCACCATCCAACCAATTGGTTCAACGCAGTCATCAGGTGTGCAAACACTTGTTTGCTTAATTGTAGACACACCAATCAGGTGTTTAAGCGCTATAATATATGATATATTCTACATAGGATTGAGGGTCAGGAACGACAAGGGGGAAGGCATCCTATGTTCACAGAACAGCAAGAGAGGGAGATAGTAAACATGGTTCTGGCCAACAATGCTATACTAACATATGCTCACATTGTCAATAACCAGGACAGTTTCAACGCTATCCATCAGGTCTCAATATCAACACTGGCACGCATCCCTAAAAAAAAAAAAAAAAAACATATTCAAATGAAGCAAATTTATCGATTGCGATTTGCAATTCCGAAAGGGTGAAACGACTGCGGCGTGATTATGCAGAGGTATATATTCACCTTAGCCGTGTGATCTTGCATACTGTCTCATAATCTTTTCCTGTACTGTAATATGTATCCTAACTCTACACTGAACTTTACAATTTTGCCTGACACTGTTCTTCAGGTAGTTTTACGAAATGGATGGAGAGAAGATCCAGCATGAGTTCATTTACATAGATGAGGCTGGGTTCAACCTGACGAGAACACGAAGGAGGGGAAGAAACGTCATTGGCCACAGGGCTATAATCAATGTCCCAGGGCAACGTGGTGGAAATATAACACTCTGTGCAGACATTACACAGAATGGGGTCCTCTAGCGCCAGGCCCTTACAACACAGCACTCATACTGACATGCTGGGACCAATTGCACAACATAACAGCAGCAAATCAAATCGATCATATGCAATACATTGTTGTCTGGGACAATGTGTCTTTCCACCGCTCTGCTCTGGTTCAGAACTGGTTTCAGCAACATCCACATTTCACCGTCCTATATCTTCCACCATACTCTCCATTCCTCAACCCTATAGAAGAGTTTTTTCTCGGCATGGCGGTGGAAGGTATATGATCTCCGTCTCCAGGCTGAGGTACCCCACATCCAAGCCATGGAGGAGGCCTGGGACCAGATGGAGGTAGCAGCAATACAAGGATGGATTCGTCATTCAAGACGTTGCTTTCCAAGGTGTCTTGCTAATGACAACATTGCCTGCGATGTTTATGAAATTCTCTGGCCAGAAGAGACAATGTCTAGTGTTTTTTTTTTTTTTTTTTTGTAACAGTAAAACTTACAGTACAATACGTAAAGTGACATGGTGTTACAGTACTATGAATCTCCATGTCAACATTTTGGGCATGTTGAGAAATAAATGAGTTTCTTCAGTGTGCAACGTTGGTCTCGTGTAGTGTTTGGTGGATTTACTTTATATTTGTACTTTGTTGATGGTAGCCTACTCTGATCATAGGGAAGTAGAAGTGCTAAAAGTGTTTTAGGTTTATCACAGCAGAGTGTAACTCGTGCAAACAGAGTATAGTAAATGTGAAACGTGTGTGTCTTATGGTAAAAAAGTGTGGTTTGTAAACTGAAGTGTATAGTTTTTACAAGAGTGTTTAATTATGCAAAGGATCCGTAGTGTTTTGCTAATCGGGTGTTGTGTTTTGAAAACACGGGCCTTGTTTTGAAAATCGTGCTTAAGCAATCCAAAAAAACTGTAAATAAAGAATTATGCACCATGCAGCAAAGATGTCATCACAAGTACACGAACGTTTACAACCACATTGATAGAAGGCAGTGTTAAACTGAAGATGAAACATCCTACTGCTTCATGTTAACGTGTTTATAATGAGCTGTATCGGCAATATGTTTAATTCATATTCTGCAGTTTTATGTTATTAATCTTCTACATTTAAAAGAAGCAATGGCTACAAAAGTCTGTGTCTCAATACCGAAAACAGTTACTTTTGTTTTATGCGTAAATGAGAGCAGTCTGTGTAAACGAAACCTTCTCCACCTGCTCATTAACGCACATTCAGCTTTTCTCTCTTCACAAACCACGAATATTCACCAACACCTCACTTACATCTAATAAATGAAAGATACTTGCTCGTAGCCCTGCATCATGTATAACCAAAACCAAGATTAGACACACAGCCAAAAATGTCCAGTCCTGATCTATTAAGCGACTGCAGTCACAAGTCCTTAAAGAACAGCTGTCTGCATGAGCTGAGGCCAGAACCATCTTCATGGTAAAATGGAACCATCCCAGACACCACTGGCATTCCATGCAGATCACATGAGACAAGATCTCCAACCAGAAGGAGGGGCACCAGGATAAGTCAGAGAGATCTGGAAAGCAGAGAATCACTGGGAGCTCAGGAGTGCCATGTGTAGCTAAAGAGATCCCAGAGATGAGGAGAATGTGAAGAGAAGAGAAGAGAAGAGAAGAGAAGAGAAGAGAAGAGAAGAGAAGAGAAGAGAAGAGAAGAGAAGAGAAATAACACTTAGTCATGGTCACAGTCACATAACTTATAAGGTAAATGTATGTATGTATTTAGTGCAGAGTGCAAGCAGGGACTCATTGTCACTCATCACTACATTCCATCTTTGTAAATGTAAATTGTAACATTTAGGTGTTTGTACTACACAGTGATGTACTAAATGGACCTGATATCTATTGAGTAAAGTTTGGTCATGGATTTAGCGGAATTAAACACAGCTGGAGTCTCACAGTAAAATGTTTATGTCTGTCTAGTAGGTGTGATATAAAAACCACTGAAACATTGATCCTGATAAATTCAACATCATTCAAACAGCAGTTTGTGTTGATTTACAGCATCAGTAAAAAAACTAAAAACATTCTTTTTTTTTTGTTTGTTTGTTTGATGTCAAACATTATATAAGATTAAACCTTTTCTGATGTAGATCAATAAACATTAACATATTTTTTTTTGCATTTGTTAAATGTCACAATCAAGTGAGGGAGAATTTTTATATATTTATTTTGTTTCATCACTTTCAACAAAGTCAGACGTATACATTCGCTTCCTTAGTATTTGGTAGAATCGCCCCCAAACTTTTTCACTTGAGCCAAATGTTTCATATATCCTCCCACAAGCTTTCTACAATAGTTTGCTGGAATTTTATGCCCACTCCTCTTGACAGAACTGGTGTAACTGGGTCAGATTTGTCTCGCCTTTTCAGTGCCGGCCACAAATTTTCTATGGGATTGAGATCATGGCTTTGTGATGGCCACTCCACTACTTTGACTTTGTTGTCCTTAAGCCACTTAAGTCACTAATTTGGAGGTATGATTGGGATCATTGTCTATTTGAAAGACCCACTGGTGCTCAAGCTTTAACCTTTAAGCTGTAGCCCAAGCCTGGCCGATGTCTTCAAATGTTGCTTCAATATATCCACATATTGTTCTTTTCTAATGATGCCATCTATTTTGTGAAGTGCACCAGTCTCGTCCGCACCACAGCAGTCCCACAACATTACACTACCACCACCATACAGTTGAGATGGTGTTCTGAGTCTTCAAAACTTCACCCTTTTTCATCCAAATATACCGTTTATCATTATGGCCGAACAGTTCAATTTTTGTTTTCATCAGACCACAGGACATGTCCCCAGAAAATGAGATTAGGCTTTTTTGTGGTGGTTTTGAAGTAATGGCTTCCTCCTTCCAGAGTTTCCTTTCAGCTCATGGTGGTACAGGACTCATTTTACCATGATGTCAAAAAGAGAGGCTCTGTGTTTGAGCTGTGCCTTTTTATACACCCACAGGTGTGCAAGCAATTAACTCAAATGGAATCAATTAACCTACAGTAGCAGAAGCTTCTTAAACTCAGGATCGAATCATTTGGAGTTTTCTTTTAGTTTAAAGACACAATAAACTTTGATGAAAGTGATAAAAATGCATTAAAAATTCTGCCTTAATAAATACAAAGACTTCAATACTGCGTGTAAATGTATCAAACGTATAAAATGTATAAAATGCTATTCTGCCTGCATGCATAATGTGCTATTTTAACCTCAGATGAAATTGATGGTCTGCTGTCCGTGACATATTGCCAGTATTGGCTGAGAAGGTGGATGTGAACACCTGACTTAAAATCAACATGAAATCAGCAATTCCTATCCAGACCACCTACCGCCTCTAGGGGGCAGCCTATAACAGAATGAGCATTTTCTATCGCACAGTTTGATTTTAATATTAAATGTTGAGGCCAGATTTATAATTGATGAAAAAAGAATTGAGCCACCTGCTGTTCTGAAAAAAAAAAGAAAAAAAATATATATATATATATTTCACAATATTTCACAGTGTGATTCCTGGAGACCTGGGTGCGTAAGGGGGTACTCAAAACAACAACAAAAAAAAAAACAGGAAAAACAGGATCAAAAATTATGTTTAAAAAATCAAACACATTACAAGTGCAATAAACAGCATGTAAATAAATAAAGATTCTAGATAAGTATAAGGTCTACCTGAAACTTTTCAATCATTTTAACATTCTCTTAATAGGATCTACTAACCATACATAGATCACTCATCTATACACAGAGAAGCATGTGGTTGTGGATTTAATACATCCATAGTGACATGGACCCTCCCTATTCAAATAGACTCGAGTATAAACAGCATGTATGGACTGTTCTAGGTTCCGGTGAGCTCTGTGATAGATAACACTCACATAGACTTTAACTGGGTGAAGCAGAACTCAAAGAATGATGATTTTAGGATCTTGTATTGTATTTGCACTTATTACATGTAAGTTTTAGACATTTTATGTGACTATTACTAGGAGAATGAACCACCCTGTGTAGCATAACATTAACTATAGTTTTGCTAATTTTTTTTTATTCCAGATTCTTATGGACAGTCCCTGACCTCCTCTGCTCCTGTAGTGAAGAGACCAGGAGAGTCAGTCACTCTGTCCTGCACCGTGTCTGGACTCTCAATAAGCAACTACTACAGCTGGATCCGTCAGAAACCAGGACAAGGACTGGAGTGGATCGGACGCATTGATGGTGGCACTGGCACTTATTTCGCTCAGTCTCTGCAGGGCCAGTTCTCCATCACTAAAGACACCAATAAAAACATGCTGTACCTGGAAGTGAAGAGTCTGAAAGCTGAAGACACGGCTGTTTATTACTGTGCATATGACACACACTGATACAACAGACTCCAGAGCTGTACAAAAACCTACACAAGCACGTCCTCATGAGCCGCAAATATTCCCTCAGCAGGAAACTGAACCTCAGAGACACTTATAAAAAACAACATCCATTCACACTCAGCATTTAGAGGTTATGTCTTTTAAATGCTTCCAAAATGTCTTCAAGCTGGATTTAGTAGTTGTTAGTAATGTGATGAAATGAATTCATCAGTTCATTCATTCATTATTTTCTTTCAGCATGCAGAAGCTCAGAAAGACTGTTAGAAGCTTTATATTGTACCTTTATTGGCGGACGCTCCGAATTATTTTTTAAATTGCTGTTTTTGAAAGGATGTAACAAATTTAAGGTTAAGTCATCTTCAATGATCATAAACATTCATGTTTCAAATATTAAAAATAGAAAAAAAGAAAAGAAAAACACTCCACATGACAACCTTCTCTAGAACATAGCTGCTTTTCCGAAAAGCTTGGAGTGAGATTATGAAAGTGATACACACACACACACACACACACACACACACACACACACACACACACACACACACAGGCACACACGCACACACACACACGCACGCACGTACACACACACAGGCACACACACACACACACACACACACACACACACACACACACACACACAGGCACACACACACACACACACACACACACACACACACACACACACACACACACACACACACACACACACACACACAGAAAAAAAATAATAAAAAATTACAGAACATAATTACATATGAACTGGTGACAGTAAAGCAGCTGATTGGAGTTGTAGGCCAGGACCTTCCTGACCATTCCCAACACTGGGTCTGGATTCATCCCCTATTCATCATATAATGCTCTGTCTAGGGGGTGCCCTATATTCCTGGTTAACAAATTGTTTTACCCAGCATTCATCATATATTGAAGGTAAAATCTATTTCTACACAAACTATATTAAGCATAATCAATTCTAAAATGGATATTGGAGCCTTATAGAAAATAGAGCACCATATGTAGTAAATATACATAAAAAATGTTGCATGTTGTTTATACTTCTTTATTTTCTGTGGTTTTAGGTTTGTTGGGAATTTTCAATGTTTAAATCATTCCATACAATGGTGTGTTTT
>JAAGKR010001921.1:0-31709 GCA_011419295.1 Clarias macrocephalus
AAAGAAAATGCGCTGAGCTCTATGCAGTGCATTACCAACGAGTGTTTGGTCCGTCGCCTGAGGGAAACGGCTCTCCTCATCCAGCAGTGAGAGCAGCCCCATGGGCTTCTGCAGGAACATGTCTAAAATCGGCCTGTTGTCCTCATACTCTACCAGACTGGCATCTATGGCCTCACTCTGATACTCCATCTGAAAAGTACATATTAACTGTATTAACAATGTTAACCCTCAGACATTGACACCTCAAAATATGCAAAGTGCATTTATCTCAAGTAAAGTTAATAACTGGACTCATTCATTTATTGATATAAGCAACTGCTTTACCTTGGTCAGCCTCTCATACAGCAGAATAAGAGGAATATACATTTGAAATTCTAAAGCCACACATAATGTAAATATTGTCATACTATCACAATAAGATTATGCAAACAAAGACATTTCTTTCAGTCTACTCTTCGGCAGATTAATTGGTGACGAGCTTCTGGAACCCCTCGTCACATTTTAATCAGAGCAGGGCTGTGTGTTTATCGCTAAGTAGGAGTGGTGTGTGTTAAATCACATTGCCATTCAGCTCTATAATGAAGCTCACTAATGCTGCTGTTAGTAATGAGGAAAATTATGCAGTCAGCCTAGCAGGCCAAATGCTTACACACTTACACACTTGCTTAATGGACAAGAAGATAAGCAAAAACAAATGACACTTAATAAATATGGCATTAGCAACAACTTGCTGAATCACGGGACAATTTTGTGGATATGTAAATTACTTACCTACAGGAAATATTTTCAGCGCACAAAATTAATTAAATTAGGAGGAGGTTACAGCTATCTGATCTATAATAACTGTACTGTATTCAAGCTAGACAGGGACAATTCTTTACTCTCATATATATATATATATATATTTTTTTTTGCTGTATTGTAGCTGGAATTCTGAGTTAGAGAGAGAGAGAGAGAGAGAGAGAGAGAGAGAGAGAGAGAGAGAGAGAGAGAAATGAGCCTCAATGTTTATTCAAATTAAATATTCATGCACCTGAGGTGTTTAAAGCCCTCATCAGTGACACTACACTGCTAGACACTACAATAAATCACATGCAGTTACACACTGTCTCTAGTAAATACAATGTGTCTTGTTATGTCTTTAACAGAGAACATGCAATATCCTTGACACTGGAATTCTATTTTTTGTTTTTATTCTATGGTAGGATTTCCAAGCCTGATTAAATCGTGCATTTTATCTGATTGCATCATGACCACAATAAAAGCTACCTGAATACACAAATCTTCAAAAATCCACATTAATGCAGGGTTTAAAGAGAAGATCCGTGTCGCACCTGTTCGAGGGCAAAAATGTGCTGGTTAAAGTAGAATTGAATCTGTTCGTTGGCGATATTTATGCACAGCTGCTCGAATGAGTTCTTCTTAAAGTTCTCAAATCCGAAGATGTCCAAGATGCCCACATACATCCCACTCTCTGCAGTGCTTCAAACACAGGGAACAGACACATCATGTTCACATTATACCTATATAACTATATGTTACTTTCAAAAGAGCCTTTCAAAAGCACAAACATCGAACAGTTCATAGACAACACAAAAACAAACTATCTAAAACCATTTTAATATACACCAACATGCTTACTTTGAGATAACAAGGGAATCACACTCTGGCTGAAACACAGCATCTGACTGTAAAATATCACCAGTTTTAGAAGGTCACCTTCTGCATAGTTAGCAGCTATTAGTGACAATAAGGATGAAAATGGGAAAGATTGGACGGGAAACGAGTGCATATGGATTTTGTGAAGTAGACTGGAAGGCATTAGAGTCTCTGACATGTCCACACATTGCTATCAGAAGGGATTCTCTTGAATCAATGAACTGCCTCTTATTCTCCTTCTGAAGTCTGTTTAATCATCGGAATAGTATTTTCTCAATGCAACTCAATATCAAAAATTTATAGAAGCCTCATTGTGCTTTTCTCCTCTTGCTCTGGCAATTAATATTCTGCAGTCTATTTTAGCTGAAATGGAGGTCACCTTTAAGATGGAGAGGCCATGCATACCAAACCCAATACAGGGAAAGATCTACAGAGCCAGAAAACAACAGACAGCTATGTATGAAAACTTTTACAAATTTAGTACAGGTTCTACCACACTGTACTGAAAAATTGACAATTCAAGTAAATCAAATAACAGACCAATTACTCTGACCAAAAAAAAAACTAAGGCAACATAGGCTTAAGCAATGCTATTTTAAACCGGTTGCTTCCAGGAGCCGATAAATATCAGCAAGAAGCAACTTATCTGTTCTTTAATTTGACATACCAGCTCTTGACGTCCGGCTGCAGGAGGGCATTGATGCGGTTCACTATCCAGCTGAAGAGTCGGCCGTAGAGGGCCTTGGACATGGCGTCCCTCACATCTGTAGCCTTGTCCACCGTGTTGGTGCGGATTATGGTCTCGCCACGTGTTACCACACAGTGAGATGTCAGTGCCTCCTGCAGCTCCTCTGCTCCTATACACAGCAGAACTGCCGCTGCATGACAAAGAGCCAGAAACCAGGTCAATAATTATGAAAACAATAAGATACCCATATAAGAATGATTAGTACTGTAAGCTTAAATGGTAAAATCACCATGTTTATAATGCACAACATATGAAAATGGTTTCCCTGTAAATCTTTTTCATTTCAAAGGCATATAATATATTTCCAGGCTCTCACCATTCTCTAAGGCTTCAGAGTTAGGAACTTCACTCTTATCCGTTTGGTGCTGAGAGGTTGTGGAGGTAAACACAATATTTCCAGTGTTTAAAATAGCAGCCAAGATTCTGTAGACAGAAGCCACCTCCTAGGCAGAAGAGGACGCTTAATGTAAACAGAAATGACAATTTTTTATTTTCAGCATTACCATGTTAGATAGCCTAAATGTGTAGCATAATTGAATTGTGATTGTATTATAATTTAGCACCCGCATTTATCGTCACTGCACAAAGTTTTTTGTCATGAATGATCCTGTCTAATACAGGATAATACAATTAGGATTTTCAAACATTTAACCACATATGGTGTGTAGGTATTGCTTTAAAGGATAAACAAGACATTTTCGCTAATGACACAGAGAAAATCATTAATTCCTTCATCTCTCCACATATTGTATAGCTTATACTGTATAGGACTGCAGGGAGTATTCCAGTGAGTTCAGGGAACAGACGCACACACACTCACACTCACACACACTCACACTCACTCACACACACTCACACTCACACTCACACACACACACACACACACACACACACACACACACACACACACACACACACACACACACACACACAGTGTGGGAGTGCTGTAGGGAACTAGAGTACTCAGTTTGGAAGTTTGGAAACCTGCAAAATACACGAGAAACATGCAAACTCCATGCACATACCAGAGGCAAGAGCTGAACCCCTAGAGTAAATCATAAGTGAAAAAACTTTATTTTTCCCCTTTGTAAAAAAAAAATCTATTTGATTTTTGTTAGAACAAAGTATAGACTTATTAAGAACGGCTGTGCAAGATTTCTGCATGGTTGTCTTTTTTTATTATTATACTATGCTTCAAAAATGAATTTTTAATGTGACAAGATAGAGTGAAGTTTTTGATGCTGAGAAATCCAGCAACTGTCCAAGTTCTTTCTTCACATTTAACACGTGTCTGTTGTGCATTGGAACTTTACTGATATAATCCTACTTAGTGACAGTTAAGAAATATACCCTATATCCCTAAATACTCTCTGAAAAGTACCAGGAAACAAAACTCACAAAACTCCATTTAGGTCTCAGCTGATAGCACAAAATATGAGTACTGATTTTCGAGAACACACCAACTCCGTTAGCGAGTTTTGAAATTGCACTCAACTACAAACTTGTCTGTGTCCTAGGATAAGTGTGAACACATTGTGACTTGTGGCTTTAAACTTCCAGGTGGTATATGTTTGCATGTTCCCAGTTTTGTACTGGAAAACACCATGTGTGTGCATATTGTGTTAACAGCTCAGCATACCACACCTCTTCTGAAAACCCTATGATACGGAAGCAGTCCTGAATGGCATCAAACTGGTCTTTGTAAAGTTTGCTGGATACAATGTCCTGCATCACTTTGCCATTTGCACTGTCAATGTACCTGAAAAGAAAAAAAAATCATACAGTCAACTTCCTACATGATCTTATAGTTAGGAAAATGGTGTACAAACAATAAATGTTTGACCAGAGCCTCAAACCTTGGAGCTGTTTTCTCAGGCAACCTGTACTTTTTCAGACTGTCTTGGTGATAAAGACCAGCATATATGTAATAAAATATGTGGAAGTTTTTTTCCCCTCTGCAAAAAATATAGGAATAGGAACATAATCACAACATGTTAAACTGACAACACTACATACGTTAATCTGAGTGCTGAATACAAGCAGGGAAATACTAAACCATTTCTATGCTAGCATTCGGGTTAGAATTAACTGTGTGCCATAGCATGATGATGAGTATGACTCTCACACAGCCTGTTTGATGACTCGTGATTTCTCCAGCAGGTACTCAAAGATCTTAGCACCCATGACAGCACCAGTGGGTGTAAACTTCATCTCCAGGTACTTCCCAAAGCGACTGGAGTTATCATTAATAGCTGTGCATGCGTTACCAAATGCCTCTACCAGAGGATTCACCTGCAGGATCTTTTCTCGAAGTGTGCGGTTGTTAGCCTGCAGAAGGAACAATGCATCCACAGACAGTTACTATTATACAATTTGAACATTCAGTCATTAATGAGGAGGATTTCTGAATATTACACATCTAACATAACATGTAACCATAACATAGGGTGAAATGAATCAAAAACAAACTATGAAATCTGAAATCAGTGTATCTGTAAAATATATAGAAAATTCATAATTCATATTCATACAAAATTGCCCGTCTAATACCTTTCCCAGGAAAGTGAGATGTTGGACGATGAGGTGAGCACTCTCCGTTTTGCCTGCTCCACTTTCCCCACTGATGATTATACACTAAGAGAAAAAAGACACAGTCTGTCTCACAGCAAACTTGAAGGTTTAATCATGATACATCAAAGGCATCAAGATAATAACAAATCTTTTACTTTCTCAACTCCATAATCATTGCAATATTTTAAGAGAACAGACAAAATTGATGTTTAAAATGAAACAGAAAATAATTACACATTTTAATTGAAAGAAAAATCTTCTCTTACATACATTATTAGATATAGACAAATAGTGTGTTTTTCAAGGGTCATTTGAACTATGTTTAAAACCTGCTGTCTGAATTGCACAAGAGCCAAATGTACAAAATTATAAACAAGGATGATCTTGAAATATTGTTCCTAAAAATGTTTTAAAAATTAAGACAAAAAAAGCAGTGTTCAACATTACAGCAATCTTAAGGCTATTGTCATTTCAAGGGTTGGTTTGAACTAAGGGTGTTTCCAAAACATAAAAAGCTGCCTATGATGTTGTACTGAAAGACAGGAAGGCATTGGGTCATGTGCAAATCATAGAATGCTGCTTATTTACGCTCTTTCATCTGAGTAATATTTGTACTTAGCATACATATTTTTGATGTCCTACATATCACATAATACTGTGTCAGGCAATCTGAAATACTCTGCCTGGCCAAACTGAATTTCTCACATGGTATTTTGTTTAACCACCTTTAGCTTTAATTTTGATGGTGACCAACTTGTGACCAAATGATTCCTCATGCTCCCAGTAAATTAAGGTAGTCAGCTGTCTTAATTTCTTTGCCACATAATGTTAGCCTAGACCTTACACCAGACCAAATGAAGCAACCCCAGATCACAACACTGGCTCTGAGGCTTGTATAGTGGTCAAGTGATATACACTTAAAATTATTCTTCAGACTGTATATTTATGACATTATATAAATATACAGTACAGACCAAAAGTTTGGATACACCTTCTCATTCAAAGAGGATTTGTATTATGGCAAGAAAAAAGCAGCTAAGTGACGAAAAAAACGAGTGGCCATCATTGCTTTAAGAAATGAAGGTCAGTCAGTCCGAAAAATTGGGAAAACTTTAAAAGTGTCCCCAAGTGCAGTCACAAACACCATCAAGGGCTACAAAGAAACTGGCTCACATGCGGACCGCCCCAGGAAAGGAAGACCAAGAGTCACCTCTGCTGCGGAGGATAAGTTCATCCGAGTCACCAGCCTCAGAAATCGCAGGTTAACAGCAGCTCAGATCAGAGAGCAGGTCAATGCCACACAGAGTTCTAGCAGCAGACACGTCTCTAGAACAACTGTTAAGAGGAGACTGTGTGAATCAGGCCTTCATGGTAGAATATCTGCTAGGAAACCACTGCTAAGGACAGGCAACAAGCAGAAGAGACTTGTTTGGGCTAAAGAACACAATAAAGAACACAATAAAGAAAACTCTTTGAATGAGAAGGTGTGTCCAAACTTTTGGTCTGTACTGTATATGTGTCATAAATATACAGTCTGAATAATAATTTCAAGTGTCTTATTTGCTAAAACTTCTTCTCCTTATAAAATCTTAAAGTGTCGAATCAAATTTATAAAATAGCTCTATCAACTCATCATCACTCATTGCAAAAGTTATGACTGTTCATTAATAATCCTGGAGTTGATTGTAGACTGGTATGAAACCGTACAGGTTAATACCTGGTCTTTGCAGAATGTTACCATCCCCTGGTAAGCTGCGTCAGCAGTGGCAAATATATGAGGAGGATTATCTGAGCGCTTTGCTCCATGATACAGCTGAGAGAACTATACAGAACAAGGGAAAGACAAAACCTTTTACATAGAGCATCATTAAGTACTCACTAGTTCAAAATTGTCTCATGTGCACTACAATTACAAAAGAGATGTAAGGAAGCTCAGTGACTGATGTGTCATCTCTGTGTTTAGGATGGTGTGTCAGGACCTGTGGGGAGTAAATTTTCAGAGGCTGGAATGGGTTGAGAGCGATGAGAATGTCTCCAACATAGGTGTATATCTGCAGTTCTTGGTAGCGCCTCTGAAGATGTGCGATTATAGTTTCCTGTGTAAAGCAAATCAAGAACTGCATATTACAAGTCACAAAATATGCACAACAGCCAGTGTATTCAAATATTTCTCCATGAAGCCCACAGCCCATTTTTTTAAGAACATGCAAAAAGCAAAAGCAAACAAACGATGTGTATTAAACCACAGTGTGATTATCATTAGCGACAAAATTTTTTTTTACCTGATAGATTTAACACATTGTTTTTTCTGTAAAAATTTTCTTTGTCAAACTGCAATTTTTTTTTTATTCTCCATTTAGTCAGACAAAAATTGAGGGTGCTGTATCAGTGCATCCTTCACATACCTCATGCACAGGCAAGATTTTACTAATTACTTTGATATCTGTTAATATTCAAGTGCTCAGAATGTCAATATGCCCATCTGCCATATTTATATGCTCATCTGCTCATACACAATGTTCTAAAAATAATTTTCCATCTCACTTGTATCCTTCACGCAAAAAATGAAATGTGCCACTTTGAAGTGCAGTATACATTAGTTGCTATGTTTAAGGGGATTAACAATAAATGATTATTAAGTATATTAGGTATAAGATCAATCAAACCTCATCTAAAGCCTCCAGGTTCACCAGGTCATCATCAGGAAAGCTCTCAATCAGCAGTGTTTTTCGTGTATTGATCCGTTCATGCCTATAAAAGGTAGAGTTATAATTCAATTGTAGTTACAAAATGCAATCCATGCATACACTAAATCAATATTACATTGAGGCGAGTAGTCAAATCCACATGGGTTTTTGTAGTCTATTACATATTTCACCCCTGTATGGGGCAGGAGATTAGCAGAGGACCAACTGGTCCATTCACCAAAAAGAGGAACAAAACCCAAAGGCCTTCAGCCAGCATAGTGAGAAGATGTAATCACAGGAAAGGAAGTGAGAAGGACAGAGACAGAAATGCTTTAGCAAGGAATGCAAAATGTGTGTTGAACGCGATTTAAACACTAAGCTGCAAAAAAATCTTTTGAATATTGAATCTATTATCAAATCGACCTGTTATAAGATTAATGTAATTTGAACTTCTAGACTTCATTTCAGGCTTGGAATACACTTGGTCTGGCAACTTTCTTAATTTTGTTAATCTTAAGTCAACCATCAGCTGGAAAGTTGAAGCTTACAGTTTTACCGAGATTCTCAAGGGTCAGTAGCAAAACATTGTAAGGAAAGAGGTTCAACAATCAACAGTGCTCAATACAGTGAGATACTTTTTGAAGACGTGAAGCCTAAACTTTTGCATAAATCCAAGGGCGCTGTGATCTTGCATGACAATGGTCCGCACACTTCTGGACACACTGTCGACATTTTATGGGGTTAAAGCATCCTTCCTATAGTCCTGATCTTACTTCATCAGACTTTTACCTATTTGGTCCCCTGAAAGCAGCCATGTGGGAATGAAGCTTCACTTCTGACACTGTTCTTACAGAAACTTTTCCAGAACAGTTGACCTTCATGTCTTAAAATAACAACTGACTGTTGTTACTTAATTGTGTAATTCCCCTATGTGTTATTTTATGGTTTTAAAATGTCCAATATTGTTCTATTATATTGAAAATAAATCAAATAAAGCAAAAAAAAAAAACATTGAATTAAAAGGTGTTTCCCAACCTTTGACTGGGACTGTGTGTGTGTGTGTGTGTGTGTGTGTGTGTGTGTGTGTGTGTGTGTGTGTGTGTGTGTGTGTGTGTGTGTGTGTGTGTGTGTGTGTGTGTGTGTGTGTGTGTGCGCGTGTGTGTGTTTGTGCGTGTGTGTTTGTGCGTGTGTGTTTGTGCGTGTGTGTTTGTGCGTGTGTGTTTGTGCGTGTGTGTTTGTGCGTGTGCGTTTGTGCGTGTGCGTGTGCGTGTGTGTGTACATCCAACAACTTCTAAAAGAAAGGTGTGCCAAGCTTGTAGCATCATTCATAAGCACACTTGAGGCTGTCACTGCTGCCAAAGGTGCTTTAACTATGTAGTGGGTCTGAATATGTATAAAAAATGGGATATTTCAGTCTTAAATTTTAATGATTTTTTTAATAACTTGTTTTTACTTTTGTGGAGGATTGTGCATAGAATAATAAATGGAACTATTTTAATCCTTTTAAGATGAGTGTGAAACATAAAAATGTGGAACATAGTATATGTCCTGTATAAGCTACACCTTTACATCTACACTTTCATCTCCTACACATTGTACTTGTGACTTCAGACTACAGCCCAGCATGTGTGAGTGTGTGCATTATTGTGTGCGTCTACATGTCAGCTATCCTTTACCTCCCTAATCTGTTCTCTGACTTCAGTATACTGGCAGGGCTAAGACTTTTCTTTTACAAGCCTATAATCTTATTAGGTCCTTTCTCTGGCCATCATTCTATCTGTCTCTTTCACACTCTGGAGGAATAAAAGCAAAATGTTCTTAACATAGGGAAAATGGCCATGTGTACTGTATCTTTGGGGCAATATTACTTAGCCTGGCTCTTTCAAACTGAAGCAAATGCTCTTCGCAAAATCCTTGCATGATTTATATATTTATATTTCTTTATTGATTAATCAAAGATAGCATGCACTACATCATTTTCCAAAAAAAAAAAACATGTAACAGAACTATCCTTGATCACATACAACCAACAAATACTGAGTCTAATGCACAAGTAGCAGTTATTGATATTCAGCTCATCATTAATTAACTCTCCAGTGGGTGCCTAGTAGAAACTGAGATTAATGCTATAAACCAGATGGTTGTAAAATACACATCTAGACCATGTCTTTACATTCTCTTCACTCAAACACTCTGTACTGGTCTATTATTGCCAATCAGTGCCTCAGAATCATATAGCATTCTGCCCCCTTTTGGCTAAGAAAAACACAACACCATCTGAAGAATGTTTAAAATTCAATATTCAGATCAGAAATAAAGACGACATATATTGCAATTATGTAAAACGAAAAGCATACCTTGGAGAGAGTCATTTGCTAACCCAAAGTATTTAATAATCCATTCATTTTTCATAAAGGCTCTAAAAGAATGCATGAGAAGTATTTTAAGGCATTCCGTCTAACCCTTGGTTAATATCTGGAAAGAAAAAAAAAAAAAGAACACATACTTGGTCCTTGTCCTTGTCCTGGAGCTGCCAGTCTGTTGGTTCTGTATAAGAGCTGAGAGCTGTTTCCGGAGTACAGGATCTTTGCCATGAGCCTGCTTAATAAACGGGTGTTCCAGCAGATGGGTGACTGAAGGACGTGCCTCAAAATCTTTTATCAAGCACCTGGAACATAAAAAAAAATGTGGGGAGAAAAATATAAAGGACTAATAAATAATCTAAGAAAGTGGTATAAAATGGTTGGTCCTTGTCATGTTTTACAGAAGTTTGAATTAAAGACAAACATTTTACAAGATCTACCAAGTCACCTTTGCATCGTGCTGTGGCCCAAGTCAGATCTATACTGGAGCAAGGTAGTGGTCCATAGAACAAAATAAGACACACTCCCTATATCCGTCATAAACACAGTGGGGGGAGGAGGGGAAAAAATCAGTCTTATCCTCTCTCTCTCCAGTCCTGCTCTTTTTGTAAAGCCGGCAGCGGGCTGAACTGTTGACTTACTAACCCTTCAGCCATCAGTTTAATAATCATTGACCTGTATGCACAGCCCCAGATAACCTCCTGGACAATGTACAACTCTACCTGTGTACAATACACAATCATATTTCACACTAGTGACACCATGCATAGGATCATTGCAGATATACAGTGTTGATATATCATGTTTGCTAACAAGCTGTTCTTATATGGAGCAGGAGTTCTTAAAGTTCTGCAGCCAGTGATGCATTTAACTGTATATATAAAAAATACTACAGACCTCCTATGTTTAGTCTTTTACTCTTGAATTTTGAAATTTCAATTAAATATAAATGTTTTGTGTTGTTTTTCAGGCATGTCTTAAACCTATTCAATTCAAGTGAACAGTAAAAGGAACTAATAAATATAGGAATGAAAAAATAAATACATTCATTTTGTTAATGGAGTGCTATTATTTACACAATTGTAAAAAAAAAAAAAATAATAAAAATAAAAAAAAACATAAAATGCAGACCCCATGGCTAGGACTTTCCCTTGAGAAGCATAGATTTAGATGCCAAATACAAGAGATGAGTAAATTACTAACTCTAATATGTAGGCAAATATATCCTAAGCAGTTCTGCTATGGTGCAGCCACCATATTTTGTATGAGTACGTCACTCTGTGATCTACAGCAGCATAGTAACGTTTTTAAGAAGACAAATCACAGGCATATAAATCACACTGAAATTCAGCTCGTCACCATCACCCTTGCTGAATGTGTCATTAGAACGTTACAGCTCCACCATTAGTGCTGCGGCTCTAACAGCAGGGCCGTGCTGATATGGAGGAGCAAAGCTTTTTCAAGGCACAATTACCGACAATGCCGATGCATTTATTAGCCAGGAACAACAGACTACTACAATCAAAAAAGGGAGGTGTCCAATAAACAGCCTGCACCACCTGATAACATTATCTGCCTTCCTCTAACTAAAGCTCTGCACACAAACATTGACTGATCCCCATTTTTCCATAATTTATGGGTTTAGAGATAGAAGGTGTTATATTTAAAAAGCCACTTTTGAAGAAGAATCGCATTTAAGACAGCAGACAACACAACAGACAATGTCTTTTTTTCAGACAACTGATTTATTTTTCCAGTAAAGTTTTGTGCATATAACTCTGTAAGCAGTTTTTTGTTATTGTTTTCCCAGGAATTGAAAATCAATAGAAAATTAAGGAGAAGCTGGAGAAACTTTCAAAACAGTGTTTGATACAAAGATAATGCTGGTTGATTTTCCTGCATGACTGTTAAAGCAGGGAATTGAGAGACTGGACAAAAGAATTAAAAAGCATAATTCACTGTACTTCCGATTATTAATATGGCACATTAGAGTTTGCTCTTAATTCATCAGTGCTGGAGGATAGACCTGTCTGACAAATTCATAAAAATACAAATTAATTAGTCAATTTTCTCCTGCTGTGTGCACAAGCACTGTTATAAGATTTCCACATTAATAATAGTTTGATTTCACTTTTTAAATCTCTCTCTCGCACACACACACGCGCACACACACACACGCACACACACGCGCACACACACACACGCACACACGCACACACACACACACCAAAGCGTTTATTTTGAGGAGACCACTATGGATGCAGGCTATCCCCAAATGCCTTACACATATAGTAATATTCATAACTCTTCTTGCCATGATATATCATGAAAACTATAAAATCGTTCTGCCATGAAAATGGTTTACATTTATAACACAGCTTTATCAGCAACTGAGATATTAGTAATGGAGTAGGTAATATATAATCCCTATGCTGCTATATAACTAATGAATGGATTCATTTTACATTTGCATATAGTCAATTGTCAGATGATTTCATCCAAAATAAATTATAAGTGAGACAATAAATCCTTATTTACATGCTGAATGTATTGTGGACCATTTACAGTATGCACTTTACATACAGTATGTATTCTTCTTTTTCTACTTTTAATAATAATAATAATAATAATAATAATAATAATAATAATAATAATAATTCTACATACTGATTTGGAATATTGCATTTGCCTTATTAATTGAGGAAAACTTTCACAGGAGAACATTAGCCACCAAGACAGAAATTTGTCTTCTGAATGCAAGGCTCCCAAAGAGTAATTAACAAATCGAACTTGATTTGTTTTTAGTGAACTTCTTTAACACAGTCCATAGTTCTTTTACACCTCAATTATTCAGAAGAGCCACAGTGAAGGATGTTTAGGAACATCTTAAAGGTCTCAGAGAATACTCACTGAGCAATGAAGTGACTGAAGCTTCTGCACCATTGATCCGCATGGCGAAGTGTAGGAGATGGGTTTCTGGACACAACAAATAAACAAACAAACAAACAAGCAAACAGTAAGAAAGGGAGAGAAAGAGATAAATAGTGTAGACACATCGCCACATTTTCTTTATATTCAAAAATAAATCAAAATGTTCTATAAAATTAAATGTATAAGAACAGGAAATTGTTCAGTGAAGGTCCCATGAGGATACAGTCTAGACAAATCATAGCCCCTGGGTGACATACTGATTAAGAATCCCCCGCCCCCCCTCCCAAAGAAAAATGACATCTTAGTGTGGCCTCATTTTTTACAGTACGGTACAATATGCCATTCTGCTACATCTCTGACAGGCTTCTCAGAATCACGCACACACGCGGACAGTTTACATATTGTAATTGTAAAGTTGATGTGGTGATATGGTGGATGTAAGGAGATATTTATTAATAAGACATTAAGAGCTTTGGAAGATATCCAGTGTCAGCACTTTGTGAGAGGTATTTAGTTTTATGAGGTGGGAAGTCTTCAAGATAGAGGACTTTGCCCTTTCCAGGATCTCAGGAACATAAAATGCAAGGGTTTCCCTTCAGAGAGAGAGAGAGACAGATAGAGAGAGAGAGGAACTAATAACAGGAACTAAATTGTGTTATGGATTGTCATTCTGCAACATTTCTAACTTTAAATGATGAAGTTGATGTGTTGATCATTAATTTTGGAAGTGTAGTCCAACTGCTCCTTGATGAGCTAAATTAGAAAAGAAAAACTATTCACATGCCAGCACTAATTTTTATTTAAAAGAAATATGAATTATAGTCCATCAAATCAACATGTTTTTCATTTTTAATCTTGCATTGGCTTTGTTCTTTCTCCATGCTTGTGTTGAGTAAGGAGCCACGTTAACAAACAGTGATAAAATCAGTTAATCTCACTAAATATGTCTTAAACATTGCAAAGTAAATCAGTTTTCATCATATGTAATCAGTGTAATCAGAATATCCACAATGCACCTGCACCGCAGAATGGAAATGTTCTCCCTTTTCATTTTCGCGGGACCGTCAAATGCTAGGTTCATTCTGCTTGAGATGGAAAAACACATTTCAGTTACAACTGTCCATTTTTTAGAATCACAGTAAAACGATGTTAAGGCTCGCCCAGACTGCCACACATACGCAACTAACATAGGAATTTAACTCTTACAGCTATCACACATTTATTGAATTATAATCAGTCAATGTTGATTTTAATCAGCAGTGTGGCATTGTGCCACAGAAAGATAATTAGAATGATTTGGGAAGCAGACCTGTAAGTGCTCGTGTACTAGAGGCTGACTTTGGGTGTGGGCCAGGCCGGAAGCGCTCCAGTGGAAGATGACAAATGAGCCGGAGCGCTCTGAGTCTGTCACACAGCATCTGCCACAGTGTGGCCAAGTTACGAGAGCAAATAATTTTCCTGTCAGCACCCTGATCATGGCTCCATCCATCAGCAGGGAAACATTCAGGGGCAAGCCAGGTGATGTACCAGCTCTGCCAGGCTCTGGTGTTGCATCCAGATGCAGATAGAATGTGAAGCGGAAGCGTGAAGAGTAAGAGTACAAACCCCAGCAATAATGACTGGGTAATGAGTCACTCACGCAAGCAGCTCTCAAGCACTCTGGACTAGGATGAGGCTAGCAACACAGCTGAAATGTTAGAAGACTCAGCGGAAAAAACAATAATACGTCATTAATCTGTACCTGAGATTAATTAGACTCTTAGGATTCGGGAAGATTGACATTTCTGGATACTCTCTCAACATGCTTAATTGCCAGACAGAGATCAAATCTCTTATTTTCTACCACAACATTTCCCATAGCCTATAATGGTGCTATTCAATACCCTGTGCTACTTTAACACTGATTGAAGTCTTGACTACATCCAGCTTGCTGTACAGGTTTAAGGGAAGACGCACTACTTAAAGACACATCTTCTCGCTCTTTCATCATAAACTATCTGTGAGAACAAAGCAGTCAGGCATATATAAGTGAAAACCCTGTTAAGCACCGTTTTCCTTTTTTTTTTCCCCCTACCAGTAATCTGTCATCCTCGGCTGCTCTAAGTCACCCCGTCCTTTGATAGAAATGCAGACAGACAGTTCTCTCTGAAGAACAGATCAAAGGAGAATAACTGACTCCTTCAACGCAAACTATAATGCGAGCCCGCAGCGATGCTCTCGCCTTGATGTTGCGCTGCCATGGCGAGCTGCTTCTACATAACAAAGTGAAGTCAGTGTGGCTGATGGCGCTGCTCAACATCCTTATTGTGCTGTGTAAATTCCGCCAAGGCTTCTCCCCTCGCCGCCTGTTTGTGAGACAGCGTGTAAACAGGAGCAGTTTGTTCTAATCAAGGTGCAGAGCTGCTAAATGCATGTCAAAGAGCGTGCTGCCAAACGCACATGCCGTCAGCGACGGGGCTCAAAACATCAGTTAGTTACACTCCGGATGACAAGCTGAAGACACAAAAAGCACACAAATGCCACACAAATATTCACACACACAAACACACACACACACAGTGGCACAGACACACAGTGGCATGAGGAACATGCTTAGAAAAAAAAGAGAAATTTCCCATCAAAAGCCTGTTTAGCTTTTGCTACAAGACTTTGAATATGTTTATGGGTGTGATATAAGTGATAAGACCTAAACATGCACTAATGGTTATATTAGCTTCTCATCAATCATAAAATGTCTCCTTTCAGCTACCTCTACAGTTTACCAGCATGCAAACATAGCGCATGCATAGAAACTGAAGCATTTACACATTAATTTGTGTAATACACCAACCAAAAACACATTTATGAGAAAAAAATGTGTGATTCAGTTTTATTAATTAATTAATTAATTAATTACAGACACAAAAACAAAAGCGAAAGAGAAAGTCTAGCTGTGTCCCGAGCTGTACGTGACATATGAGCTAGCAGACATTTTGTCAATAGTAATCTGCCACATAAAAAGGGCTGTGCAATTTTTCAGAACTACCGAGCAACCCGGGTGGCTCTTTAGTGATTATTTCTGAGAAAAGCTTTGAGCCGGACACAAACTAAAAATAGATTGCAGGTTGTTGTGCTGAAGCAGTCTATATAAATATGAAGTGTGGCTTCAGTCTGTGTAATGATAAAGCAGCTTGCTAACAGTACAGTATATTTTGAACTTTACTCTTTTGTGACATTTTGTATATTCATTATGGCTAAATTTCACATTAGCCATTACTATTAACATAGTATATGTTCTAATACTGATAAACATTATTTTAAATATCTGAATTACTAATGATAAAAATCATTTTATTAGTTAGATCTTCTGACTAATATGGAATATTGCTATACAATGGAATGCATTACAAAATCTTTTGACTATTTCATACAGTTCAACTCAGTTCATCTTCTAGATATACAGTACAAAAGTTTTACCTGCTAAAAAACATATGGGTCTAACCTCATGGTGGGTTTGGTTAAGTGATCAGATGAGGTAAATCGGGGAAACCAGTAAAACCTGCCATGTAAGAGGACAAAGCCTGGACAATCCAGAACTACGTCAAAATTAACTTACGACTCAGTACATCATCTTTATGCCTGAGGAGGTGATAGCATAGAGGATGCATACCGCTGCTGTAAATAATGTTTAAATATCATCATGGCCACTGCTAGCTGCAATGAATTATTCTGTTAATGGTTTTTACTTTTATGTCTTTTAGTATCTCCATTATTCTCACTTGAGATAAGCAATGGCTCTCTCATATAACTCCAGCGTCAACACTGAGGAGACGGAAACAGGCAGATGTTTTACATGTAATATTTCTGCCAGACTGTGACAGTCTAGCTCAGAATGCAATACATGAAGGCAATCAGAGCAAAAACGATGAAAAATAGGTGGCACATTCTATGTATATATAGATATAAACAATTTGAGATATAAGATATATGTCTTTGCAGTAGGGGGTAACACAAGGTTGTTATACCCAATAAAGCAAACCAAGAGAGAATATTTTGTGCATGATTTCTTTGGGTAATAAGGGTGTTAAAAAGCATAAATGCCAAACAAAAGTGTCAAAATTGTGTCAAAAATATTTTTGAAGCTCATGGGGAACATTGCAGTAGTGCAAGAAATGCAGTGTACAGCATCATCAGCCTCCTCCACTACCAGGTTCAGTTTCACTTCAGTACTTAATGACAGCTCCCTGGGACAGTCCAGGTATGTCCTGTTTAATGTTCATTCATGCATCACCTATACTACAGTGGTTACACATCAGCACACAGCACTGTTAAGTACATCATATGGTATTCGCACAAGATCCAACTCCATTATTAGTCTATTTAACAGACTTTATCACTGTCAGAAGGTGACCACATACCAGTATTTAATTAATGCTGGAGTAACTACAAGGGTCTACCAGCAGTATGGAAAAATGAAGCCATAGATGCTCAATTACTTTGAGATCTGGGAAATTTGGAAGCCAGATTAACACCCTTGCTCAGAGCAGGGTGAAATACTTTGGGTGTTCTGATTCCATTCAATCTTGGCCACCATTGACTATTTTCAGCAATTTGTGCGACACTGGCTTTTCTGCGGGATCAGATCAGACAGGACGGCCTGTACCCTGCCCCAGCAGATGAGCCTTGGGTGATAATTTTACTGATATATAGTTGATCATCACTGTTATTGAATTCACCTGTGTTGATAAGTGGATGATCTGTATGTATGATTTGTGTATGTATGATTTGACACAAATATATGCATCTTCTACTATACAGTATCATAATAATATTTTATATATGACCCAAATTATAGAATTGTATTTTTGGTTCAAATTAATTGTGGTTATAAACATTTTATTTAGATGCCACTGAGAACTACAGTTCAGAAGGTTCGGAAGGCCCCAGGTTCAAATGCGACGACCACCGAGTTGTCCCTGTCGGGCCCTTGAGCAAGGCCCTTAACCCTCAAATGCTCAGATGTATAATGAGATAAAAATGTAAGTCACTTTGGATAAGGGCGTCTGCCAAATGCCTAACTGTTAATGTATGACCTTCCTGACCCAAACATTATTGCTCAACAACTTAAAAGAAATTCTTATTCTTATGACATCTATTAATGCACGCTCTGCATAACTTGTGACTAAATCTATATATATATATATATAAATCCAGGCACAAGTTTTGACAGGTTTTGTCTGGTTCAACGGTGCAGTGTCCAAGTAAGAATAATAAATTGATTTAACTGGGAGTTATAAAAATCCAGAGAAGATCTTCTTATTGTAATAAATGACTATGAATTTCATTTCACAGCAGGACAGAGGAAATAAATAGTGTCATGTTACAGTGTCATGTCAATGAATAGTGTCAGTAACTAATGTGTAGGATTTCTACATGGTGACATTTTAAAGATTATATTCAGTCAATCTGTAACCTTGGTGTGACTCAGTGCGCCATAGTCGCAGATGTCCTCCATTATGAAGGGACACGCCTCCTACTGACAGAATAAAGTCTCCACACACCCACTCGTAATATCAATGTCCGAGGCCAGCGCAGTAAGAGAGTGTGTGTGACCACGACAGATGATATGTTAACGGAATCATTTCACAATTCAGTGCACACACACCCGCCCCATACACAGACGCCCCATACCCCCCCCCCCCACACACACACACACTCATACACATATACCCCTATTTATTCAGACATGGCCTTGCTAAAGATACATATTCCACTGATTTGTGTGTCCCATCCAAGTATCTGTTCTCATTTCAATAAATCTTAAGAAAAAGAACAAGGATAACGAGGGAACAAGATAGACAGAGGTAGCAGCATATGAACAGGCGACACGATCACTTTTTAGCACCATATGCCAGATTTCCTTTTCAATTATTTACCTTTTGTCTCATAACACTGTAACGTCCATCATATTATGATTAGAGTTCCTTAGAATAACCGGATTACTGGGACATCTGCTGCTAGCCCATGACATCACCAACTGCATGGGCTATCATAACATCTGCTAGACCGTGCATGTGTTTGGATGTAGTTCAGACTAAAGGTGTGTGTAAGGTTAGCATCACACTAACAGTTAAGGGCCCTCCTCTCGTGTGGGCTTGTTGAGGGACAGATAACATTGTGCAGGAAGCCTCAGTGTCAGCCTCATCTCAATGAGAAAAGAAGAGGCTAATCACACATGCAAATTGCAATCAGAGGGTGCAGGCACACTGTATTGTGTTAGATAATCATGTGATTGTACAGCTGACAGAAGGTCAAACGCTTTTACCATCAAAGCATTCAAATAATCATTAACCAGAACAACGGGTAGGGACAGATTTCTAGAATTGTTTTTTTTTCTAAACCTCAGAAACCTCAAGCTAAATTCATTTGACATCAGTGAGATTTAATTTCAGCACAAATGCTGAAAATGAAAATCTTTCACAAGTAGAAATAAACAAATCTCAAATCTCCCTTTAACCCATGATAAGGAACATATTTTGAAAAGGATTTTTTAGGTTAAAAACACAGGTATTTAATCATCAGCAGACAGCTTAGACAGAATCCTCTACCTCCACAGGGACGTTTTATAAGAACAGGGCTTTCTATCCACACAGCTGTCACTCCATCCCACCCTCTCAGCTTTCCCATCCCATCTTCTCCATTCCAGACTGTATGGGTGGGTGCATGGTGCCCTCTGCTGTCTCACCTTGGGATTTTAAACAGAGCTTTTATAGGATGCATCTCAGCCAGAGGTGGATCTCCCTCAGCCAGCTCGATAGCAGTGATGCCTAGAGACCACACATCACAGCGGGCATCGTACGAGTAATCCAGCTGCTGCTCACATGCAATAACCTGTGGAGAAGATCAAATAAATATATAACTCTTTAGTCCCACAAACACAGTATAGTGACAGCGTAATCTCAAATACAGTATACTGAAATTATATTACCTATATTTTCATAATGTCCATGTATGGGAGTCAGTGTGATTTCTGATTTAATCTTTATTACACTGGATTTGTTTTGTTGCTGGAGATTTATATCAAATCTTTAGACATCATTACTGTTGCCATATTAAACTGCTGTATTTTCTCATCAAGGCTATAAAAGGCTCATACGTCACTGTAACAAATCATGAAAAAACAGTGCAGCCACTTTGGCAGACTGAATTCTAATTGGCCTGGAGGCCAGCCTCCCTCTAGCCCAATCATCTCACTTCACTCAGGAATAGCACAGGCAAGGGGCAACCTGGCACTCAGCTATTAACCTTCATATGACCCCCCACTGTGCTCACATGCAGAGACACACTTGAGAATGCACATGCACACAAGCATAGAGTCTCTGACACAGGGCAATACATATCAATCAAAATGTAAACTGTACTACTTCAAACAATGCTTTATTAAGCCTTAGATTTGCACAGGGTGCAGAATGTTTGGGAGAATGGAAAAGAAATGATCCCGGCCAAAATAGAATTGCAATGTGTACTGTATCTGCAAGTGCACAGGACAGAAATAGACAGAGTGGGAGGAGATACCTCAGGAGCCATCCAGAAAGGCGTTCCAACTGACGTGTTCCTGCGCAAGCGTGCACTCGACAGCTGAGCTGACACACCTGCAACAAAAACGGTCACAAACCCATCTCAGAGATCATGGTATGGAAATGATATTCATATTCCACAGGGAGGATGGAATGGAATATATTTCAATGATCCCACTACCTCAATTGACCTCCACCCAATTTAACATTCATATAACCAACCCTGGTTTTTATAAGCAATGCATCAATATAGCCAATAAGTAATCCAATCTAACAGCCATTAATGAGTACACCAATCTAGCAAAATACAATTAAAAAAAACTAAAATCAGGCAAATGCCTTTAGCATGTACACCAATCTGGCAGCCTTTAACAAGTAAACTAGTCTAGCAGGCAGTCATGGTATCTAATAAATTGATAAGAAACAAATAATGTATATTGGTTGAACAATCACATGGTTCGAAAAGCAACAACTGAGGCTAACACAAATAAATATTTATTGATCATAATTCTCTATTATAAAACAAACGTAGAAACAAATTTGAACTTTAAAAACACATACTTTTTAAACAAATTTGAACTTTAAAAACACATACTTTTTTTTATCTTATTGTATCATGTGGAAGCTTCATATTTACACTGCTATTAAGCATATAAAAAAATGCACAGATATCAACATATTTTAAGCAGGAGTACAAAATCTGACATGGCATCACACAATAGCCCTTTACATTAGCAATCATAATCATTATCATTGCCGTCATTGTTGTCACCAAACCCTTCATGCTCGTCGTTTGTAATGAAAAGGAGCAGCTTTGTCTCACTGCAGGGCTCCATTTCCCACTACACACACACACACACAGACCCAAAAATGCCTCGAGCAAGTCAAAGTCAATTCCCCCTTCCCCATCTCTCTCTCTCTCTCTCTCTCTCTCTCTGGCTCTATTCTTCACCTCACTCACCTCATTCATGTACTCTCTGTTTAAGCATGTGTCTGGGTTAGCATTGCACATATAGAACACACAAAAAAACACAAAGGAGCACAAAACTGAACAAAAGCAAAAACAAAATAAATTTTTTATCTGTATTTAGTCAGTATAGTATATCCTGCCTATAGGACTGCTTATGATTCTGCTGCTACATATAGGTGCATGTATGTTACAGTGAAGGACTCTGTAGACTTACATTACTGTATGTAGCCACTTATAGACATTCTGTCAGCATGTCTAGGTGAAAAGCAACACAATGCCGCAGGCACTCAGTACAGACTGAAACACAAATAGCTATTACCAAAATCCACCAGCTTGACTCCTCCATCTGTGGTGAGCAGGACGTTGTTGCCCTTGACATCTCGATGGATTATTCGGTTGCTGTGCAGGTGTTGGAGGCCCTGATGTGGAAAAGCAGAATGTGGAAGAAACGGAGGAGGCTTAAGACATGATCACTGAATAGTGCTGTGATTAGCAGTTATTGTGTGTTGTTTCTATGCAACACAGGGCTTTTTTTTCACATTGCATAATCATGGTTTAAAATATTAATGGGGTTTATTTGGAGTGGAGCCAAATAATTATAACTGGCTAAAGTGAGTAAGTGAGTTTAACTACCCCTTCCAATAGTTGCTCCATATGATGTTGAAATCATATCTTACAGTTACCTAAATATACCTCATGTTTATGAAAAGATATATAGGGATATGAAACCCTTTCACATGATGTCAGAGTGTCTTTTAGCAGACACTCAGATTATTATTATTATTATTATTATTATTATTATTATATCTCAAAACGAAAGACGAGTCTAATTTATATAAAATTAAGATATTATATAATGACGGTTTTATGCACACTATAAAATTTGAGCTAGGGTGCCGAATTATATGCCGGAAAATCATCTGAGTAAGTTTCCAGTTTTAATAAAAGCCTAAAATAGGTTATCTGGCACCAAATTAATGAAGAGGAGTTAATGACCCCAGAAGTCTTTGTGAACCGCCTGCACAGGGGTTGGTTGCTTAATTCATATTGCTCCTGTCTCAGTCCATGTGCTCCCTCTGCTCTTTCTACAGCTGTGTCTGCTCCCCTTTTTCTCTCATGGCAGAGTGCTGAGCAAGCCATCTCATCTACCCCAGCCTTGTGCTGTTGGTGTACTGACTTAGCAGTGAGTGAGTATGTGTGTGTTTCTGTCTTACCAGCAGAGCTCCACAGAGGATGTAAGAGATGACAGGTTCTTCCAGACGTTTTCCCCTCATCAGCAAACCCTTTATCAGTTCTGTTACTGAACCCCCATTACACAGCTAAGAGAGAGAATAAAACACTCATCGACTCCCTATTCATTTCTTTTTCATTATTTATAAGCAGCAGTGAAGCAGCAAACACACACCATATTTCAGGAGATACATTTTACATTCTTCTACCATATCTCCTGGGCCATCGGCTAAAAGACTCGATTTTTAAAACATGAAAATAAAAACAACATTGAGCAATATTAAATATTTGAATAATTTATTCAACTATAAAAGAAGTCCTAGTGGAAACCTATTGCAGTGTTCTACTTTAGGGTTTATAGTTTTCTAAATATACAGTATATGTCACAAAAGTGAGTACACCCCTCACATCTCTGCAAATACCCCTGGCAACAAAAGTGAGTACACCTCGAAGTCATTTTCCTTCCCCTTTGTCATGTGACTCATTAGTGTTACACTGTCTCAGGTGTCTCCAGATAGCAGGTGAGTTAAATTTGGTATAAAAGCTCTTCCACTCTCTCAACCTGGCCACTGAAAGTTCAACATGGCACCTCATGGCAAACAACTCTCAGAAGACATGAAAAAACGAATTGTTGCTTTACATAAAGATGGCCTAGGCTATAAGAAGATAGCCAACACTCTGCAACTGTGCTGCAGCACAATGGCCAAGACTATCCAGCGCGTTAGGAGGACAGGTTCTTCTCGCCTCGCCATGGTCGGCCAAAGAAGCTGAGTGCACGTTCTCAGCGTCAGATCGTCCATGTCAGTGCTCAGACCGTACGCCGCCACCTGCATCAACTTGCTCTGCATGGTTGTCGTCCTCGAAGGAAGCCTCTTCTAAAGATAATGCACAAGAAAACTCGCAAACAATTTGCTGCAGACATGCAAACTAAGGACCAGGATTACTGGAACCATGTCCTGTGGTCTAATGAGACCAAGATAAACCTATTTGGTTCAGATGGTGTCAACTGTGTGTGGTGGCAACCAGGTGAGGAGTACAAAGACAAGTGTGTCTTGCATACCGTCAAACATGGTGGTGGGAGTGTCATGATCTGGGGTTGCATGAGTGCTGCTGGCATTGGGGAGCCACAATTCATTGAGGGAAACATGAATCCTAACATGTACTGTGACATACTGAATCAGAGCATGATCCCCTCCCTCCGGAAACTGGGCCGCAGAGCAGTGTTCCAGCATGATAATGACCCCAAACATACCTCCAAGATGACCACTGGCTTGCTAAAGAGGCTGAGGGTAAAGGTGATGGACTGGCCAAGTATGTCTCCAGACCTAAACCCCATAGAACACCTCTGGGGCATCCTGAAAAGGAAGGTGGAGGAGCACAAGGTGTCAAATGTCCACCACCTCCGTGATGTTGTGATGGAGGAGTGGAAGAGGATTCCAGTGGCAACCTGTGAAGCTCTGGTGAACTCCATGGCCAAGAGAATTCAAGCCGTGCTGGAAAATGATGGTGGCCACACAAAATATTGACATTTCACATTTTCGCTTAGAGGTGTACTCACTTTTGTTGCCAGGGGTTCAGCTATTATTGGCTGTATCTTTAGTTATTTTGAGGGGACAATAAATTTACACTGCTATACAAGCTTTACACTGACTACTTTTCATTGTGTCAAAGAGTCATTTATGCAGCGTTGTCCTATGAAAAGATATAACTAAATATTTGCAGAGATGTGAGGGGTGTACTCACGTTTGTGACATACTGTATTTATTACTAATAACTAAAAAGATATATACTGTATATGTATGATGAAATTCAAGAAGGAAAAACAGCATCGAACCTCTAGAACCAGCCACAGCTGTCCTCCAGTGAACTCATCTGCTTTGTAGAACATGCCGAGAAACTTTACCACATTAGGATGGTTTGAAAGAGAGCGTAATATGTTGTATTCAGCCTCAATCTCCTCATCAACATCCTGAAGAAAGAGGATAAAAAAAATCTCTGCTTACAACATTTTTTTTTCAAGAAACAAGAAATTTTTCTCCATAGGTGTATGCATATTTCATTGATGTGATACACTGGTCATTCAGTACATTCAGATCATCAGCTGACTTTATTTTATTGCCACATAACAGAATCTCGACCTGATCAACTATTGCAACCCCAGATCATAACGCCTCCATAGGCTTGTACCACTTGTGGCCACTATACATGATGGCTACTCCGCTTCATGCAATTCCCTTCTTACCATGACGTGCCCATTGCGCTGGAATAGACTCAATCTGGACTCATCAGACCACATAACCTTTTCCCATTGCTCAATGTCAAATCTTTATCATCCCTAGCAAAAAACAATGGTTTCGTCCCATTCATGTCACACTCGTCACACTGTACATGTGGAAATGCTCTTACACTCACTATTAAACATAGCTGTGATTTGAACTGCCTTTTTTTGTCCATGCATTTTTACTAAGCGTTTAAGGAATCCCCATTCCAGATCTTGTTCTGACCACCTTTCTTGCACAAAGTTGAAGGTTTAGCACAGTCCTTTCAAGTTTTAATAATGTTCTACAGGCTTTCAGAGGTTTACATAGACACTGCTGCTAAATGACACACATTAGACTTTTATTTATTTATTTATTTATTTATTTATTTATTTAGCTATATTCCTTATAACACTTGCTCAGGGACTGTGAAGGTCTTAAGTCCTTGAGAGTCGGACGTGATTTTATAGCAGAACAGTATTTAACAGAGCATAATAACCAAATAATTAAAAACTTAATCAATGTTAATAAAAGAGTAACTGGAGTATATCCTGGCCCTTGTCCTCTCTGACTTTTGTAAAGGTATTATCAGTACTTGTATAACTTTTTGCTTTATTTTTTTCATGAAGTATTTTTTGTGTATACTTTGACTCTAAAATAGATCACTGAAACCACAGTTGTTCATATTACTGTGTTTAAAATGCACCAGTTTACAGGCATTGCATCAGCAAACCTAAACACTTTCTAATAAACACTTCACTCATTCAGTCCATTAATGACTTACATTAACAGGATCCAGAACTTTCACAGCTGCTTGACTTCCATCTTTCTTGTTGATGACTTTGTAGACTTTGCCATACGTCCCCTCCCCAATGGTCTCCGCAATATCCCAGTCGTTAGAGGGGTGCTCCAGCCCCTCCAGCCTGATCATACTGGACTTGGAGGGATACAACCCATACAGTGATCTCCTGAACACAACAAACACCCAGGATCCCATTACACCTCTAGTCACATCAGAGATTATCTTGTACAGACAGATCAGAAAATAACAGGTAGATAAAGGAGCTTTTACTGTTACATCAAACAAACAATAAATACTTACAGTTGCAAGATTTAAATCAATGCTTACAACAATAACTAAGATGACAATAGCAGAATACAGAAGCTTATCACCCAAGAGAGAACAGCAAAGACTCAGAGGGAGATACAGAATGGACACAGAGCTTTACGTTACCACTAAGAGCTCAGCAATCCTTTCGAGACTATTGGATTTGAGGAAGATTACCTCTCCCTTAAAGTGTAGTGTCTTTTGAGCCCAGTCTTACAATCTACTTACATTCTTCACTCCCTTCCCAAGTAAGACAAAGCATCCTCTCTTAATACAATTCCTAAATGCGAACTGAATGCTGCATCACAAAAGTGAACAATGTGTCCAGGGACTGAGGTAAGGTAATGCTTAGAAGAGTGAGCAAAGTCAGACAGGGCCTTAGATAGATGAGTGTCATTCCAGAGTTAGCTCCACATTATTTGAGTCAGTATAAAACTTATCCAACCTGTGAGAGCAAATGACATCTCAAACCAACGTGACGTGACTGTTACGTTACACAACACGTAAAATGTAATTCCAAATAAACCAGTGATGCATTTTTCTACTGCTAAAGATGCAGCACATTTTGAAACTACGTTCTTGGATTTGTATGATGTATATGCGCACCGATACGTGACCCTGGCGCTACAGCCGCATTTACTTAGGACGCAGGTTGAAGTGGGGAAGGTAAATGGTGCACGCTCAGCGAAGCAGGCAGAATTATGAATCACTATGGCGGGCAGTGAGTGATGGTGGGTGTTGTACCCTGAGAGATGGATATTTCATAGTTCTCATTTATTTGCTGAAAGGGACATGGTAAGTGCAGCCTAACCTATGACAGATGTCTCTAATGGGTCCATTTTTAGCTGGAAATAAACATTTACCAGTTCTCCACAGGGTCTCCAGAAAACAAACACTGTCCTCAAAGCAAAACCCATTAAGTACAGTACAGGAGGAGGTCTTAAGTCCTTCTGACCAAAAATGATCAAATTTAAACCAATAATAAAACAAATTAAACTCCTGTAAAAAAAAAAAAAAAAAATATATATATATATATATATATATATAGGCTGTATCAAATGAAATACAAAAGTGGGCATATCTTCTCTTTTTGGTAGAACATATTGGTAGAGCAATTCTTCCTTTTTATAAAGTTAATACTCAACATAGTCTCCATCACAAGCAATGCATTTGTGCCATCATTGAACCCAATTCCCTTTGAAAATCCCCTTTGTGGCAGATGATGGCATCCCACTGCTCTACAGAATGGATACGGAAATGACACCATTGACAAGGGCAAAGTGCACATATGGACAGAGGTTAAAGGAGAGTAAACCAGCACTGAAGAGACACCACACAGTGGGAGACCCTCAACTGCAAAAAAGGAGGACTGAAAAGTTGGGTTCAATGAAGGTGACTGCATCAGTTGTGATGGAGTCTATGTTGAGTAAAACCTCATAAAGGCAGAGTCACTTCACCAACAAGTATAATTTGAACAGTCTATGTCAGTTATCAAAAAAAGTTAATGTTTCAGTTATTTAACAAGACTTTTCTGTACAGCCTTCATGTAACAATACAATATAAACATTTCTCAATTGAGTTTCAATGAAATATTTTAAAATATGTCAGATAATAGTCTTAAAACTGTGCCCTTAGTCACAGAGTGTCTCTGATACAATTGTTTTTGTAAGAGGGTCATGTTGCTCGCAGCATCTGTGCGAGCACAGTGACAAGATCATCCGATATCCTGATATTAACTTTCACGAACCCACAGGCAACACTCCTCATGCACCATAAACTCCAACAACAACAACAAAAAACCCTCAAATGTAACACTTTTTGATCCAAAGGTTACAAGTGCACAAACAGTAACCATTCTATTCAAGCGAGTTCTCATAAACCTTTAAAGCCAAACATCAATCTACATATTTTCTATTATTTTTATGCCAAGTGGAAGCAGAAAATCAATTATCTTAATGTTGCTACAAATGAAATGCACTGTATCTTCTTGAACTATAAAGTAGTTTACGTGAACATTGCATAATACACACTACACAATACATATATTGTAATTTTAGCATCATCTGATACTAATATATCCTTCATTAATCCTTAACCACACAATACAGTTCTGTAATATGCTAATAAAATTTTACATATTCAAAAATAGAAGTGAGGAGGTCCAAATAATAACCTTGAGTTACTAACCTCACCATTGTTTTACCAAACAAACACATGGTGGATTAGAATAGTTTAAGAGGATAACAAAAAGAAAGACAACACACCTTATTTTTTATCAGGTTCTTCTCTACCACGTTGCTGAAATGGTTGCATGCATGTGTGTGTGTATCTTAGGTGCAAATGTGTCAAGCCTAAATCATGCAATCAGCTTTCATGAATAGTTCATTAAATTGTAATGTGAAATGTGATCATCTTTTAAATATTCAAAGGAGAGATGTAGCCAGTCATAAAAGAGCATACAGTAATATGGTTCACTCCGGTTACTTACAAATACGGATGCACACACACACATACACACACACACACACACACACACACACACACAGGAACACACATTTCCATATGAAATGTTTACAAGAAACGCAGTTGACATTTGTTGTAGTAACCATGTGTGATATACTATAGATGAGTAGTGGAGACAATGTGCCCATGTACTTAAATATCCAGAATAATCTAAAAACATCTACATCTTAATATGAAAATCTCTAAGTCTTAATATGAAATGTATGCTGACAGTTTTTCCAAGCATCGGCTAAAACACATAAGGCATTCAAAATCCATTTTATGTTGCTCTGTGACACTACGATCTAAACAAATATCTCATATCAATATGTTAAAGATGCATCAATATTTTGGGTGTTCAGGTTCCTTCCACCTGCACCCTCCTGACAAATGTGTACATTAAAATGTTTAAACTGTATTATTCCACACTGACAAAAGCTCCTTGACAGACTACACCCAGAGACTCTATTCCAGTGATAAACAGTGGCCATGTTGCTATGAGCTCAAGTCCAGGGAGAATACATATGAAGAATGAAGAACAGGTGGGAAAAGGACCTGAGTGAAAACAACGGCACTACACAATGGCGCAACTCTGTCCCACAGTAAATGTCATTCTCTTTTTTAGTCAGCATCATTCAGGATTAAACCTGATGCCACGGCATACTCAGTGACTCAGTCCTGGTCACATGCTACTGTACACTAATAGGCTGTAGTATGTGATGTAATAGATGATAGTGTCTATTCAAAAGAATATAAAAATTAATACACCCTGTGCATTATCATTGAATAAATTATACATGGCAAATGACTTATAAATTCTAGAATTGATGGTATTCTTTGTGGAAATTAGAAAAATATGATGCAATGATATTTTGCGCATTTTAGCATAATAGCATACTAAGATACAGTATATAGCAAGTAATGAGTAGTGTGTGTGTGTGTGTGTGTGTGTGTGTGTGTGTGTGTGTGTGTGTGTGTGTGTGAGATCAGCCATAACATTATGGCGACTGACACATTACATGCGTAACATTGTTCAGCTCATTTCAATGGCACATGGAATTGGGTGGGAGCTATTACATAGCAAGTAAACGTTTTGTCCCTGAAGTTGATGTGTTGGTTAGGACCTGCCAAAATGTTCCAAGAAAGGAAACCCAGTGAACTGGTGACTAGCCTCACTGATGCATGTGAGAAGTGAAGACTGGCCTGTGTAGACCGATCCAATAAAGTAGAGCTACTGAAAAAAAAAAACATGAAGATAATCTTGGTTGGGAAAAAAAAAAAAAAAGATGTTAGAACACACAGTGCATCGTGGTTACTGACCAGGGCACCCTAACATCAAAGTGTTTTTAGGCCTAACTATGGCCCTTATCAAGAAAATAATTTAGCAAATCATTTAATAAAGTCACCTGGCTGCTGTCAGTCACTTTACATGCTATAATGATCTTTAACCTTTTCCTGACAGGCCTTTGGCTAATGGAGTTGACGTTTTCAGGGCTCCACAGGCAGAAGCTCAGCAGGAGGGGGGGGGGGGGTATAATTTTTTATCTGAGAAATAATCTCTGAGAGGTAATAAGCAGGAGCTTCATCTCCTGGTAAGCGGCAGTGCAGCAGTATTATATGTGCATCATTTTATAAATAAATGATATTACAAATGTGCATGTTGTATGCTAAGGGTACAGTTCTCAGGACCAACAGGCTCTTTTGTTTCTGTATGACTTGGTAATTTTCATTGTCCCAGTTTAAAACTGTTAGAGCATATATATAATACTCTATTAATCATGACATTCATATAATAAAATGATCAATACTATACTTATTTCAAAATAAAACAGCCCAGTGTGACGCTGCTGATCATATGGGTTAAAAAGAGGTTCGATTAACACATGCACCAATTGTTTACATGGCAAATGCTTTTTGTTATATACAGTAGCAATAATTAACACTTCTAAGACAATCTTATTTATTCTTAAACATGTTCTAATGTTATTGCAGTTGATTTATTATTGATTAGGTGCAAGAGATGTTAAGTAATATTCCAGTACAAAAGCATGACCTGGAGTGTCATATCAGCACGGGTACACTACAACTGGATAGTGTCTCTGTGACTGACGAGCAGAGGCGGAAAGTAACGAAGTACATTTACTCGCTTTACTGCAAATGAGTTTTTTTTTTCTTATGTACTTCTACTTTGTAAAGTAGGTTTTAAAAACTGTCATTTTACTTTTACTTAAGTGTGTTTTGTTTGAAGTTTTGTACTTCGCTACATTTTAAATCATGTTTGTTACTGAGTAAAAAAAATGATGAAAATGATAAATAATAAAAAATATATATATTATGCTTTGTATAAATGCTTCGTTGCGCTCGCGTGTGTGTATCGTGTCCTGGTCGCGCGCCGCTCCAGACTCCACTCCAGGTTTTCTGACTGTCCGCACATCGGCATCTACTTGACCTTCCACACGGTCGCTTCCGCCCTGAGAGTGACGACATCAACCAGCGCGACTATATATATACCGGAGAGCTACGCGGGAAAGCGGAGGCGTTGGTTGTGTCGGAGAGAGGTTATTTTTGGATTGTGATTTTGGCCTTTTTGCCTCCCATTAACTTTGATTATTGCTTTGCCCCTTTAGTTTGGTTGCTAGGCTCTTTGTATATATTTGTAGGTAATTTCACTGTATGTTTGTGCCCTCACCAGTATAAGGGGTGTGGCTGCCATTTATTTTGGGAAGAGTGAATTTATTTACTGTTTTTGATTTAGGGAGTCAGGGAAGGTTCCTGGATTTTCGTTTGTTTTTGCAGGTAATCTAGCTACTAATTTTTTTAACAAGAAACAGGCATTTGATTGGATAACTACTGCAGTGATTAATATGTTTCAACAAATAAATAAAAAACACATACAAAAGCCAAAGTATATGCAAAAAAATGTTTTAGGATGGTACTGGTAATGATGAGCTCAAGTTGACCTACAGTAGCAACTACACAGACCAGGAAATACCAGTGATTGTTCAGTGTTGCCAAGAGCTAAATAAACATAAGTAACTGTTTGTTTAGGGGTTATTAGAACACTGGTTGTGTATTATTACAGAAACAGAATACAGTTAGAAAGGTAAATATTAGCATCATACTGTA
>JAAGKR010001921.1:31729-109012 GCA_011419295.1 Clarias macrocephalus
TTGTATAAATGCTTCGTTGCGCTCGCGTGTGTGTATCGTGTCCTGGTCGCGCGCCGCTCCAGACTCCACTCCAGGTTTTCTGACTGTCCGCACATCGGGATCTACCTGAACTTCCACACGGTCGCTTCCGCCATGAGAGTGACGTCATCAACCAGCGCGACTATATATAAACCGGAGAGCTACGCGGGAAAGAGGAGGCGTTGGTTGTGTCGGAGAGAGGTTATTTTTGGATTGTGATTTTGGCCTTTTTGCCTCCCATTAACTTTGATTATTGCTTTGCCCCTTTAGTTTGGTTGCTAGGCTCTTTGTATATATTTGTAGGTAATTTCACTGTATGTTTGTGCCCTCACCAGTATAAGGGGTGTGGCTGCCATTTATTTTGGGAAGAGTGAATTTATTTACTGTTTTTGATTTAGGGAGTCAGGGAAGGTTCCTGGATTTTCGTTTGTTTTTGCAGGTAATCTAGCTACTAATTTTTTTGGCGGTTTTTGCAGAACAGACTCGCGTCTGTTATTTTATTTAATTTTATACAGTCTACAGGAAAGTTGTATTTGTTAAGCAAGAAAACATGCCGTCCCTCCCATCAATATGGCTAACTGTGATCCTATGGATGTTAGCTACGGATGGTTGTCAATGGTAGCCCTCAAAGTTTCTGAAGATTGAGAGTAGATCAAAAAGAGGGGCGGGGGCGATCTGCGGTGAGTCAGCTGAAGATCGTAGTGTAGGGATCAGTGCTAGTAATTTTAGACTTGGCAGCTTCTTTTCATTCATTAAAACATAATCAATGGCTATAAATAGTAAGCAACCGAGGCCACAGCATCTCGGCATGGGGTTATGGCACAGGGGAAAGATGATACTAGAGTGTTAGAGACTGAGAAAGAGAGAGGGATCTCTGGTATAAAATATTTCAGTAAGTACTATAGTATGCAGGGAGGATAACCACAGATAGAAAAAGAAATAATGTATTAAGACTAGCAACTTATAAAGGTGAGAGCATACAGTACCAGTTCTGTGAAATACAGGGCGTGTTAGGGTGCTGGATTAAATACACAACTAAGTAAAACTAGAATAAACTCGACAGAACAAGAAACAGGCATTTGATTGGATAACTACTGCAGTGATTAATATGTTTCAACAAATAAATAAAAAACACATACAAAAGCCAAAGTATATGCAAAAAAATGTTTTAGGATGGTACTGGTAATGATGAGCTCAAGTTGACCTACAGTAGCAACTACACAGACCAGGAAATACCAGTGATTGTTCAGTGTTGCCAAGAGCTAAATAAACATAAGTAACTGTTTGTTTAGGGGTTATTAGAACACTGGTTGTGTATTATTACAGAAACAGAATACAGTTAGAAAGGTAAATATTAGCATCATACTGTAAATACTGTACTGTATGTAAAGATACCTTCACCTTCATCTTTGCACTTTCATTAAGCAAAGATACTAACCTAGGAGATTTCTGAAATGACTGGAATTGAAATAAAAGTCATGATTGGAAATCACTTAAAGGGTTGGTGAAGTTGAATCTTCATGAATTTTGAGGTTACTCCAGTTGGTCAGCTCTAGACTCAGCAATGTTATGTGGCAAAAAATAATAAAGTCAGCTGACTACCTGAATGTACCAAACAACCAGGTTATCCTTGTGGATAATTATAAAGGAGATTTTTTTTTTGATGGCCAGGGCAAATTCCAGGACAACAATTAGTAGACTTGTAGGGCTCAAACTGTGCAAGAGTGGTTGTTGGGGCATGCACACTCATTTTCATCCCAGAATCCTGACCTTAAACCCATTGAAAGTTTTGGAGATATGCTGGAGAAGTGCAGGAGTGTTTGACTTTCCCGTCATCAATACAAGATCACTCATCATCCATACCGCTTTATCCTGTATTCAGGGTCACGGGGGGCCTGGAGCCTATCCCAGGAGAGTTAGGGCACGATGTGGGGTACACCCTGAACAGGGTGCCAATCCATCAGGAAATTGGAATACCCGGAGGAAACCCACCAAGCACGGGGAGAACATGCAAACTCCACGCGTTGACATTTCATAAGGTTTTCGAAACAATGACATGGTCAATGCACACCATATTTCAGTTAAGGTGATCCAACTACATGATAATATTCAGTTTTTTTTTGGCGAAACAGTGTAGATCACCTTTGCTGTGTAATTCTTTTAAGGAAAGGTATAGGAACACTGATCAGAACCTATTCTTTTTACTGATTGTTGATTTGGATATGATTTGCCCTGCTGCCATATGATTACTGCATGAATTTGAAGATGTACAGGTGTTTCTATTAAAGTAAACAGTGAGTGTGTAAATATGTTTCATTTAAATAATGAATAGCTTTGGGACAAACTTTGCACACTGTTGATTTATCAGTTTCTGTTTTTCTCTCTCACCAGATCCTGCCGTGAAGATGGTATAATTCTTTCCCCTCTGTTGAAGCCAGCCTATGCATGGAATAAAAACAAACACACACACACACCATTTCCTTACTGTTAGCTACCACTTTGTACATGCTGTGGGAAAACAAGTAACTATGAGTCCTGCACTTGTGGACCTACAGTAGACCACAGGACACTGCACACAGTAATGACAGCCACTCCTGCCACTTATCACATACTTACTGTACAGTACATTGCAGTTAGACTCCCTTTACATACTGTATGCACCCCAAATGCAGACATTAGGTCTAATAAAGCGGCACTATTTGTTCTCTTGATCCTCTCATGAAGAATATTTTCATTATTTCTGCACTATAAACATTCTTTGAAGAAAGCCTCTCGGGTTAACTAAATAAGAAGTATGCCCCAACATCTGGTTTCAGAATAAGCCACCTAGGGCAGATCCTATAGATACAGTATATGCACACACGTACACTCACTACGGGCAATTTGGAAACACCAAGTAGCCTAACTTGCATGACTTTGGAAGGAAACTGGAGTACCTGGAGGAAATCCATCAAGCATGGGGAGAACATGCAAACTCCATACACACAGAGGCAGGAATTGAACCCAGACCCTGGAGGTGAAAGGCGACAGTGCTAAACACTAAGCCTTCGTGCTGCCCAGGGCAGACTGTTTGAAATGAATTTCATTATGCAGTCATCATCTTACTGGAATGGTATTGGTTCTGAATGCCACAGGACATAAGCCACAAGATCAGCATCTTACAGAAAAATCTTTGATAAAGAGGGGCCTTTAGCAGATCACCACATCATCCTGTATGCAGAGGAGGGCAATTAACACATTCCTCTGGGTGTAACATGATGATATGTCTGCTTTACTATATACTATATCCCATTCATGTGCTTGCCTTCACCATGTCTGGTTGATAGCTCTCATTTGCCACTCCAGATACATACACTACCCCGTGCTTACAGGCATGTTCAAAAGTTAGTACTCCCTTTTTTAAATTGGGTTTTTGTGTAAAAACATAATCATTTGATTGTAGCAGGTCTTATTATTAGGCAAATATAACCTCAGAGGAAGAACATTACTTTTTTCACCATGCAATTATTTATTTAACCAAAATGAAACCAAAAGGAAAAAAAAAAAAACACAAGCAAAATACTAAATATTGTGTTTCCCCAAACACAGCACTGGACATTAAGGCCAGACTTCCACTTTGGTCTTATTTGACCATAGGACATTGTTTCAGAGGCCTTGTGCTTTGTAAAGATGCAGGTTTGTGAACCCAGTCACGCATCCTTGTCCTTTTTAGACACAAGAAGCTTTCTCCTGGCACCCCTTCAAAACAAACCCTACTTCCTCAGTCTTCTTCTAATTGCGCTGTCATTGGTCAGTGAGGCCTATAGGATCTGAGACAGAGACACCCCTGAGCATGTGAAAGTGCTGGGACGTCCAATCCTGGGAAAATTGGCAACTGTCTTGAGTGCTTTCGTCTTGTGAATACATTCCACTGTAGAAAATTTAACTTCAAATTGTTTGGAAATGATTTTATACCCCTTTCCATATTGATGTGCATTAACAATTAAATTTGACTAATACCATTGGTTATGTCTTTCCCTCTTGCATTCTGCCAACTAACACCCAACTGCAGCATAAGTAAAACTGAAGGAAAATGATAATATAATAGGGAGGAATAAGAGATTTAAAATACTCAAGACTGAGAGCAAATCAAGGTCATAAGAGTAAACACAAATAATGACAGAATAATGATAATACAGAAGAAGCATAAAAGACCTGAAATCATAACTCAAAATTAACTATAATTAATGTCTGTAGTTAAATATACAGTATAATTGAAATATCTGACATGACTATGGGGGCTTCCAGCATAGATAATATTGAGGAGATAATGTTTTAAAACATATATACATTTTTTTAGCTGTTTAAACAATATCAGAAAGTATCATTTCTTACCCATTATTGAGTGCGTCATCTCTTCCATTTACATTCCCTTAAAAATTAAGCACAAGTGATTTTTAAAGCATTTATATTACTATACAGTACCATGCACATGGAGCTTATTTATCTTCAGGATAATACCAGGTACAAACGTCCCTATAGAATAATGTCCCTGGTTGTTCCAACAGAGCCAAACTAATTTCACATTTAGCACTCAAAAAGGTGGTTTTCTGGAGAACAGACTCACCTGCCATGGCCATCTCCTAACATTGCCGAAGTGATTTTCAAGGCTTTCCATCAAGGTTAATAATTGAGTGGAATGTGAGAAGAAGCGGTGAAGGAGGAAGCTGTGTGGCACACCACGGTTACCATACTGCCAGTCCCACAGCTACATACACACACACACGCACAGGGAAGTTACAAACCACCTAACTCCAAGACTCATACACAATAAGCATAATGTTAATGCACAAAAAAAAATAAAATAAAATAAAATAGTGTGAGCATTAACAAAGAATGCTGACAAAAAGCATAGATGTACTGTAACAAACATCCTTAATCACTTAAGGGGGAAGAAACATAATAAAAGTCAGTACAAGCAGAGACTGGATACCACTTGCTGTCTCAAGTTAGCTGAACTAATGAGACAGAGCAGCTGCCAAGGCCAAAAAAAAAAAAAAGCAACAAAAAAACAAAACAGCTATTGTTTCGTGACCCCAAAACTTCCCATCTACTTTTCAGGCCTGGTCACCGAATCACTCAACTGGAACAAAGTGAGGGGAAACTGTCCCTAATAGACATTTCTACTTAAGCTTCAGACAGCATGTCATGTCATACTTACAGTATACAGACATGACACACAATATGCATATTACGCATGAGTAATTCCTTCTTCTATGTTCCAGTACCAGCCATATTTAAATCATATGTGTGCACAATAAAAGACATTTTTACTGCATCACATCAACCTATGTTTCATGTTTCTGAAAATGTTTCTAGAGAGAGCTGATTGGCCGAGCTCTCTCGGAGGGGAGGGATGAGAGGTACTTAGTGCTCCCACATTAGTCACGGCTCTACGGCCAATCAGGGGCGTCTGTGAGCTTGCGCAAGCTGAAGGAGTGGATAGCGCGGTCCTCCGAGTGTGTTACGCCGCCCCCCAACAGTGCGTGAGCGAGCAGTTCGAAAAGATGCGTTTGCCTGGCGTCACGTGGTTCGGAGGGAACACGTGATAGTCTTCGGCTTGTTGAAGTAGCCTTAATGTGGGAGCCCCCTAGTGACGGGGAGGAATTGGACACGACTAAATTAGGGAGAAAAATCCAAAAAAATAAAAAAATAATAATTAACTTCACAAATTAACAGCAGTTTTGCTGCCCAAGTTTATCTTCATTTACTTTATCTTCATACTGACTCATATTAAATCAAACTTGAAAAATCCATTCAACACCATTATTAGATGTTATAGAAAATTATAACTTAGCTGTGCCAAAACATTCCCTTCTATTGATACCTGGTACCAAAAAAAAACAAAAAAACTTTAAACTATCTGAAAGTTTAATAACACACCAAAATTATGATTTTGAACAAGACAGAAAACTTAATTCCACAATCTAACCCCCCAAATCCAATCATGACTCTAATACAAGGTGGTATCAAAACGTTTTGAGACTAGTTTTGTACATGCCAACAGATGGCAGCACAAGGTTGCACGCACAGTCACAGGGAGCACCGACCTTCATAAGTCAGTGTGCCAAAAGACATCATTTGTTCATTTTGATTCATGCATATTGACATTTCATACAAACTTCAATCATTTCTTTTAATTGTATAAAGCTGCTTTGTATGACGGAGTATTAGGGCCAAGATGGGATAAAAAAAATAAAAAAAGACTTGGAAGGGAGGGGCAGGAAATTTCAGAGTTTACAACTAGAAAGTTTTGAGATGTAAACTCGAAAATCTTTTTTTTTTTTTTTTTAAATCAAGGAAGGAAACCGCATACTGTATATACTTTACAAGGTTGGGCAGACATCACTTATTTTGCATTATGCCTGAAGTGGAACATATGCCTGAAGTGGATTTAGCAACAAGAAAATACCTATTATATTATTATATAATAATATATATTATTTTAGCCTGTAAGCTGAGCCTATTTAGAAGAAAACACCATAGTGACTTGGATGAGGTGATTGCCTTTGTTTACCAGGAATTACAGCACCATGGACAGATGCAGGGTTATCCCTACGATGGAGTATTAGGGTCAATAGTAATGAGCCATAATCTTGGGGTAATTTTTTGTTATATAAGCTTCCATCCATTCAACAAAATGATTGAAACCATCAATACATCCATTTATCCCTTTACCACATGGCTTCAATTTGTCATAAGATTCCATATGCCAAAGAGCATTAGACCCTTTTGTATTGTAGACGTGGCGCTCTTGCGCTCTACAAAGGTCCACACCATGAGGTGTTGTATTGTCGAGTTTGCATCTCGAAAATTTCTTTTTCTTGAAAACTTCGACTTACAACTTGAAACTTCTGAGTTTTAAACTCGGAAATTCCCTGCCCCTCCCCTTCCAACTCTTTAAAAAAAAAAAAAAATCTCACATTGGCCCTAATACTCCATCGTAGCTTTGGGACAATGACAATTGTTAAAAGCGCTATGCAAATAAAATGTAATTGAATCATCCTGTGTACATCAGGAGCTGTGCAACTGCTGCTATTCTGATCACCTGTTACGTCTGCTACTCCATCATGACAGCAACTTATTGTAGAACAAAGAGCAAACATGAAATTCAGCGTGAAACTGAGCAAATCTGCCACAGAGACGGTTTACATGATTCTGCAAGTTTACATCAGTGCTGCAATAAGTCACCATGCTGACCCAGGAGCAGAAGGCAGGCAACATCCTGTCGCAGTCTGCCAAAGAACTGCGTCAGCGTGCCGTGGATGACCCATCATTCATGTCGAGAATCACTGCCGGTGACAAAACTTGGGTAAGACCCTGAGACAAAGCAACAGTCTTCACAACAGGAGAGCTCATCATCTCCACAACTGAAAAAGGCGAGATAAGTCTGCAGCGCGACCAAGTGCATGCCTTTTTCCACGTTCATGGAATTGTGCACAGAGAATTCATCCTCAGGGTCCAGTCAGTCAGTACCGAATATTAGTTTTAAGGCGCCTGAGGGAGGACGTACGGTGAAAGCAACCAGATCTGTGGTGCGCTAATCTTGAAACCTTTTAATACCCCCCACCTTATATATTCTATTAAAAGTCCATTACTAGTAGTGAGAATCAGATGAATTGTTGACATAAAAAACGAATACACACATATCTGAGTATTGTTACATTTTATTCACATATGTTACATTTTGCATTAAATGTCTGCCACCCTTTCTGATTTGCAATCTGAAGGTTTGAATCAGCACCTACAGTAATGTACTGTATTTCTGCCTCAGTCACTCTCCTCTCTCTCTCTCTCTCTCTCTCTCACACACTCACACAAGCAACATTGCAGCTTTCCATTCCAATATATACCCATTACTCAAAAACTCTATCCAATTATACAATATTTGGGCTGTGGAAGAAAGAGAAAATAAAAAGAGAAGAAAAACAGCAGCATGCAAAATGTCAAGACAGAAGAACGACGGGAAACTAAGAATTTGAGTCCCTGGCATCCATCCAGCATTGTGTAAGTGCAGCACTGAGAATCAATACCCAATAATATAGGGAAGAACAAAACCTAAACATGCTTTTTCGGTGTTCATCTGCGGCTCCTTCTAAATATAACAGACTTAAAACGGGGACTGAGTGGAAAGAGAAAAAATAAAAATACACAGCACTGAAATCCTCAATCCTGTTTTAAAGCCTGGAACAGATTGCATTCTGAATCGTGTGTGAATCACTTATTTGTGACTATTGTCAGTTTCTGAGAGAGAGCTCGTAGGAGTGAGAAACATACCAACAGAACTTATTTAAATAACGTAAAGAAACTAAAACTTGTCACAGGTGAATATCTTTGACATATACCATACAAAAACATCTTATAATAAATATTATGAAATAATTTCTCATGTGTATTAAACAAGAACATATAAAGGGGGCTAGACATTAATAAAAATAAAAAAAAAAGTCCACTTAACTACATTCTGTCATTACTGAGTACAACTTTGGCCTGATGTAAATCCTGGCCAATGGAAAATAATTTAACACATTTTTTTTTTCAAATTAACATAATTTGCCTTGTTCTCTATTTGACAAGCCACTCAGTTAAAACTGTTACGAAGTCTGAAACCTTAATGCTCTTAACCTGATGCTTGGAAATATTTGTTTTTAACTCTAAACAGAGCGGGAACCAGGTGGACTACGGCACACATGAAAATGACAGCTGGTTTCAACTGAAAAGGATTGCTTTATGCTAGTACAATTATACTGTTACGGATAAACTCATAATCCAAATTAAGTGCATTTTATAAACACATTTGACATAAGTTGTGTGACAATGTGGGATTACATAAATTTATAACCTAACACCTGATTAGAAGTTTGATGTGGGATTAGCCAATAATTATTTCTTTTTTTTTATTGATTGATTGGGATGGATAAAGCAATTCTGAATGCCTCTTTGAAACATTATTACTACACATCATTACTAGGATTACTGTTTATATGAACTGCTGTCAATTTATTTAAGGAAATGATTACTCCAAGTTCTATCCTGTACTACTGTGATTTACTCGGACGGCTGAGAAATGCTTTGCAATTGGCAAGGTTGCTGCACACCATCTCTGTAGCTCTGCCTTGCAAAGCTAGCAGACTGATCACCACATTGCCCTCTGCCAAAGCCTAAAATAATTTGCACAATGATATTATTAACTATCAACATCAAATAGCATCAATAATTTAAATATTAAAAAGTTCCTTTTTAACTACAGAAAAAAAAAAATCCTGAGGATGGATCCAACTAGGCCTCGATGGACAATTAATTATTGTGCTACCATTCAGTAAAGATTTCTGTGGAACAAAGAACATTGCATTTAAATAAAACTTTTTTTCTTCCATACAAGCATTTAAAGGCCTGAGCTATGAGCATGTAGGGTGACGACGACTACTCATTGAATTTGTTGTGGGTTTATGATGTTTGATGATGCCTGGTGCCAGTTTGGTACGTCCATTACTTCTCGATTAAGAGAAACCAACTTCTTTGTGTTTTTTTATAATGGCTGAGATGTCCACTTATACAGTAGGCTGTGGACTTAGATTTTCTTTAAGCTTCAGACAGCAGGTGTCCATGGAGTTTTACTCTCCAATGCAGAAACAGTAGCATGTTTTTGAGAAGTATGAATAAACATCACTCAAATAAATGTGCTCAGGATTGGGCTAATTTGTGCTTTCACTGTGAGCCAGTCCCAAAAACAAAGATAAAATCTCTTCCCCTTTCAAATCCACCAGAAATCATTTAAAAACACACACACTCTGTTAGTCATTAGGCATGATTGTACACTAAACTTCACATAACCAAGGCTGTAGCAGCAATTCACTCACAGCATTGTTTTTATATTACATGACAGCATATATCAAAAGGAGATCGGGAGGCTGGCACTGATGCCCACTGTGATCTGGCTCCTCTGAGTTTGGGGTTGTGTGTTAAAGTCCATTGTAGTGGGGACCCCAGCGCTTATTAATATGGTCAAACGTATGCGACACCCACTGCTGCTCCAGCACACGGTATCGTTCCTCGCACAGGAACAGAGGCTTGCCACGACTACACAAAACACAATCAACAATATTTCACATCAGTAGACTCGTATTAAATTGGTAAAAACATATGAATTGATACTGAAGTGTTTATTTCATGGTGCGTCTACAATAAAAATGAGTTCATACCGTAGGTCTCTGTCCTCCTCTCCGTGTGCATCTAGATAAACAGAACCCCATAAACAGAAACGATGACCACGAATAATGATGATCACAGAGGCGTTTATTAGAAGAAAGATTCCTGTTGCAGCTCCACAGTGTTGAGAGTGCTATAAAAAAAAGATTATTATTATTATTATTATTATTATTATTATTATTATAATATTTTACAGAAAATATAAAAATTTATATACATTTTTAAAAAGTCATACATGTTACAACAAGCAATTCTAACTGTTCATGCTTGTTTATAAAGATGCAGCAATTTGATAAGAGCCCATTACTTCTGCTTAGTTGTTATACTTTTAACTTGCTTTCTTCAACTTTTCCCAGAAAGCTTGCTAAAGCTGTTTCTCGGATGTAACCATTTTATTTAAAACTCTCTTCTTTCTGTTCACAGCCTTTTTTTTTTTTTTTTACTTACAATGTATGCTTGGATCCAAATATGGTTATATGTTTGCTGGAAACACAAGCAATATGGACTTGATGAATAAAGTCTGAGGAAATTAAACCTACTGCTACACCCCGAAGTATAGTTGATTCAATGATGGGCAAAACTATAGAGCATCAGCACTCACCAGCACACACTCGCAGACACCCTGCTGTTTGCAGCACAGCCCCTTGAGACAGACGAATGCTCCACACACAAGGCACAGAGCTGGGTCCTTGGGTGTTTTATTGCACATGGTGCAGGCCTTCCTGTGGTAGTACTGGAAGATAGTGTTGTAATTGTCAGGGAGCTGCAGCAAACGAGGAGCTGACCAATGAGTGTCCTGCGCCAACAGAGACTGGGGGGGGGGAAAGCAGCTTTCTGATTAAAATCTCTTATTTGGCTTAACTGACAAGCCTTTTCATAAATGACAAGAATGAACGAAGCTGACCATAGACTGTTGTGACGGTGTGTCTGCCAGGCTGATGAGCTCAGAGCACCACTGAGAGATGAGCTCAAATGCGTTGATGTTCCACTCCAAGCATGCTGCACTGGTCATAGAGGTGCTGGGCTGAAATGAAGCAGGCAGCAAACCCAAACCACCAGCCAGCAACGAGAACTCCTCCTCTAGCTAAAAAAAAAACAAAAACAGTGTGAGAAGGGCAGCTCACGATTCTGGTATCACAGTTCAAGTTCTGGTTAATGAACTTTTCAGTCCAGTAGAGAAAACCACATAGACATGCATATTAATCCAACTAATACAATGCATATGTGTGGGTGTATTCCCGACAGCATATAAAGAAGCGTGTCTATATACATTGTGTGTATATGTGTGTGTAAGAGAGACAATACCAAGCAGCCAGGTAAACTGTCCCCATAGAGATGATGTTGAAGAAGACATGACAGACGCATGAAGGGCAAACAGAACTGCTGCAATGTAAACTCTATGGATTGAGGAGACCATACACTCGAACTCAACTAGAAAGAGAGAGACAGAAAATAAATCACCTCAATGACTTCCCATTGCTAACAGTCACATGGATGTTAAAAAGTTATTTTCAGTTGAAAAGGAGCAGGACCTCTAAAGCATGGCTATAGTAGCGATGGTGCTATTCCTCAAAAAAAAGTAAGAACATGGTGAGGAGTGGAGCTAAAAACTCTACTTCTCATTTAATCCCTACTATAAATAACTGAATTGTTTAAAAGGTCATTCTATTAAAATGTTATGCCTTCATCTGGAGGGGAATTTTTTTTAAAAAACCTTTATCAAAAATATTTTGATGTCCTCAACGTTTTTTTTCCCTGTTTGATTCTGTACTCTCTGTAATAATGACATATTTTTCCATAATGAAAACATGGACAACTTCTCTGCTCTGCTACTGACTGTTGCTGAGGTGATCAAACATTACTACAACATGGAGTGCAATAACTTTGGGTCAAAGTTTTCTTACCATGGTCTCATTATCTTTGTTGTCATAGACCCCTTTGGCAATGGTGTGCTCACTGATCACATGGCTGAGAAGTGCCTCCCATGATTTCTCAGAATTTGGCAAGTTCTATACATGAAAAGAAAAGGGGGGTAATTGCCAACTCGTAATGCCCAAAAACAAAAATCACAGGAAAGACTGCTACAAAATTCTTAATGATTTGTTAATCAGCAATGTAGTGACACGTAACGGAAATACAAAACCTTATAGATCTACAATAAATACATGCCATGAATTTTAAAAGTTTATTGTAATACACACACACACACACACACACACACACACACACTTAGACACACACACACACACACAGTTAGTCTATCGGCTGCTCCTGTCGAGGGGTTGCACAGCGGACCATCCGATCTGCACAACAACTTGGCACAGGTTTTACACCGGATGCCCTATATATATAAATAATGTATTAATTCTCCCTATAGGGCAAATTATATCACTTGGGTCTCATCATTTATATTCCGTGATCTCACTTTATCCAATTGAGATTTAATAAAGTGGAGAGCTAATGGACCAATCCTTACAGATGATGAAGGTAAAAATCTATAATAATGATAGATGGCCTACATTTAAGTCTTAAATTGTTTTAAGACAAATGTTGCAAAACTCTCCATCCTCACTATGCACATGCATGGCGTCTACAAGATTTTTAAATACCAAATTGCTTATTACTGTGGGGCTGTTAAATGTCTTATTATAAAAATATTACAAATGTCTAGTTTCTCCTTGCTGTATAGTGTTAACTTAATAATTCTCATAATTTTTTCAGACAAGTAAATAAATCTCAAAAAAATAATAAATATTTTATGAATGAGATGCATTAAATAATATTTTAACTGTGGAGCTCGTAATTCCTACTAGCTGATAAGTCGCTGTGAAAACCATGTCAGTGTCCTGATAGGCCTTACCTTCTTGGCTGCTCCGCTGTTGCTCCAGGCTAGTCTCTCCTCCGGGCTGAGTTTAATGGACAGAGCAGCCAAGGCCTGAGTATACAACAGAGTGTATAGCACCTTCACAACTGATGTGAAGTGTTCTGCAAAGACACACAAATATAGACCATCACATGTCAGCAGTAAATGTCTAACAAACACTGTCTTTATAGGCTGGGTTGTAGGCTGTAACCTGTACAAAGTCATACATATGTGGACTCATAAATAAATGAATAAATGAATGAATGAATGAATGCATTTCTATTACAGTCTAACCTGACCAGTCACCATTTCAGGCAACCCCTCGTTATATTCATAAAGTTGTATCCTGATTGTCTTGGATACCATCTTAACATCTGTGCCAAACCTTTTATCTCCTTAATTTGTTATGAAACAAACGGTTCAATGACCAATGGTGACCTCTTCCTAGAAGTCAGTTGTTCAATTACTTTTGAACATGTGAAAATAGATTTTGTAAAAAAATTGCAACAGTTCCTAAATGGTTAAAGCCATTTCATGTTAAATGCCTTGAAATAAAGCTGAAATGTACAAAAACAAAATCGACAAATCCTAATGGAACTAATTACTGTATATTCCTTTTAATAAACAGGATTTTTTTTTCCTAACTGTTTATTCTTTGTGACATAATATTTCCCCTCTCACTTTCTTTTTTTAAACGCCATGCCAGCTTCAATAGCTATATTCATGGTGAGGGTCAGTTTATGTGACATCATCACTGCTAATGTATAGAAACATTGCCCTTTATCAACAAACACTCTCAACACAACAGTGATTTTAGAGGCAAATGTGAAAAAAAAAGAAGACCTTTAATTATCAGAAATTTTTTCAATAATATGCAGCCAAGTATGTCCCATTAAAATGACAAATCCAGATAACTGGTAACAAATAATTCTTCAAACCAACCCTATGAAGCATGTGCTGAGATATTTCTTCAGTTTCCAAATCACACAATACTTCAAGATGTCTACATTTATTGCTTGATTCACAAAAAAATGGAAGAAAAGCTTCTAGCAGCACTTCCCCCACCCTTGATCTTATCCTCTCTTTAAATGTGAATAAACGTGTTTGGAAGAAAGTAGCAAATATCGTCTATGCCTCTTTTATGCAGTTTACATTGCTACTAAAGATCCACTGCTTTGCTAACCCGTCAACAAATCCGGTATGAAACATAAAATGAAAATGAAAGAAGCTGCTATTACTGATTTTTATCACAGCTAAACAAAAATGCTGAACAGTGGACACCTGCAAAATGCAGGCTGACATGTCACTTGCTAAAGTGGATGTAAGAGACACAGGGATCAATCACATGAACGCAATGAATGCATGCTTTCTGAATGTGTGAATGCATGCGTGGAACAAAGTGGTAAATTGTGCCCCTATTAGTAGTGCAGATTTCAGAGAGTCAGACAGAAGCACAATGAAACTCCATTATTGCACCATTCTCCGGAGGACCACACATACAGCTCACAGACCAGCGGGTGTGTCTGTACACAAGTGGTCAAGTCTTGACCCATTTGTTCAGCCCTGTAGCTTTACTAAAAGACTTCATTCACACCCAAGTCCCACTGTGATGTGTTAAAATCAATTCTCAATTTCCCAATGAGTGGAGTAAAGATAATTATTCTGGCTCTGATCAATGCTAGATGGACACATACGTACACACCATAAACCGAGTACTGTTCCCCTGAGCTCGACCTGAAGAACATATTGAGCAAGGAGGGGTAACATTCTTTAAACATGAAGCTTTCAAAAAGACATCACATTGACTTTTGCTGCAGTCTATGTTGAGACACTGATTTCCACTCATAAATCCTACTGCTATTTTACGCATTGGTCATTTTCATTTGAGCAGTAATTGAAGCACAGTGGCAGGTGGGGTGTGAGGGCAGGCATATTTGCTAGAGTGCTTTTAGAATTGATGCAACTTCACACTTAGATGCGCAAGAAAGCACTTAGAAGCAAATAGCATAGCCCCCTCCCCAAATGGACATATGAAACATTGAGCCTTTTCATTTAGAAGAAGAATGAATAAATATTTCATCCATGCATCCACAGCATACATTTTATTTATATACTGTTCAAAAGGATTTATTTCTGAAAAATTTACTTATCTGGTATATACAACAATCTGAGCCAGATTGTTTTATATAAATTTTTAGCTAAAAACTAAAAACATTATAAATCAAACAAAACATCATAGACTGAGTTTTTTGTGGGGTTAGTATCCACACAAAACACCTGATGAAGTGACTAGAAGGAAGCAGATAAGATAGCAAGACTCTACGTTGGACAGTAGCCTTTCAGAACAAGGTTAAGACAGATACGAGCTACAACAGTGTATTACTGTATTGAAGTCGTACTGAGAGAGAGGATGCCATTGTTCATTAAAAAAAAAAAAAAACAAACAATCAATTTATTTATTTATTTAAAATAGCCAGTGTAAGCTAATAACATACTTCGAGATAAGGAGAGAAATGGCAGAGATCTGATTTTGCCTATTCTGGCCACTGGAATGAAGTGCATAACAACCGTTTTCTACAACCTCCCTACAAAGCTGAAAATGAAAGCTCTGACTGTACAATAACTTGTTTTCCATTGTAGCATAATTATCATATTGTGATGGTGATAAAAAAATAAAAAATAAAAAAAAACAGCTGTGCAAGAATCACTTTAAACCTCCTGTTTACTGTTACAATGGATACTTTAAATGACTTTATACAACACCTGGAAACTTAATGTTTTTTTCCACAAAAATCTAAATAAGTGTATTTGACATGGTACCTTTGCGTAGTGGTTGAGGCATTGTGAGTACAAAGATGATAAGTAGTGATGGGACATCTCTGAACAGCATTGGAACCTCGGGATTCTCTTCATCCTCATACCTACACACAGGGGACACACACATTGTTCAGTGATTAAACACATTACTACACCCAAACAAACTGGATATAGTTAATGTAATAGTGCATCTTTAAGAGCAATTGTATTTGTCAGGGCTGGTAATCTCTTGTAGTTTAGTGGACATCATAACCGTTTACAAGAACAAGTTTTCAGAGTTAAAAAAAATAATAATAATAATAATAATAATAATAATTCACTGATTATACACATCATATCACTCAAACACAAAACATTATGACCATTAATGTGCATGTTTTCCTTGTGCCAGCGGGGCAACTCTGGACCCTCTGGAACTCCACAAGACTTCTGATACTGTGCTGTGGTGTCTGCCACAGGAACATTCATGGCAGATCCTTTGGGTACTGTGGTTTGCGGGGAGGAGCTTCTGTGGATTGCACTTGTTTGTTTATGTATGGATTGAGATCTGGGGAATTCAGAGGCTGGAACATCAACCATCAGCAATTTGTGCTGCATTGGCTTTTCTGTGAGATCAGACCAACAGGCTAGTCTCTGGATGAGCCTTAGGTGCCCATGTTCCGATCACTATTTTACTTGGATAACATTGATTGATTATCAATTATATACAATTCACCTGCTGTTGGTGTTAATGTTATGGCTGATGAAAATATATTGACAAAGCTGCCATATCTTTCAAGCAAGAAAATCATAGAGTGGCAATCACCAGACAGAAAATGAATTTTTTTTTAGAAAGGTGAAGGAGAGAGGTAGGCGGTGTTCCATGATGTGTCAATTAATAGCAGAAAACGCAAAAGAACCCACCCCCCTTAAAATAAAAACAGTTTGGTTTTGTTGAACTTTAAAACCCATACCACCATACTCCCATGCTCACATGTGAATGACCAAAGTCCAAATATTACAGCGCAATCTCTAAGCCTACATAACTAATGAAAGTGTTGGAAAAAAATCCTGGCATTTATTTAATCATATTAAATAAAGTGTCACTGACTTAAAATAGTGAATAAATATCTAGGACTAATGTTCCTAAAATTTATCATGACATACTACTAGATAACCATGGAGGGATTAAATGAAGTGGTATCTATGCCTCAGTGATATTTTAAATAAATTAGGTTCCAGGCATTGTTCACAGAAAACTAAAGTCAATAAAATGCTGAAAGTATTTGTGATTTATCACTGCAGTGATACAAAGTGCTTTTATATGTGTAAATGTTAATATTCGTGTGGCAGCACTGAGGCAGCAGGTTGTAAGATTGCCATCTCCATTTTAATAGGATATTTTCTTCTGGTTACACAATGTGTACCCAAGAAGCCTAGTCAATTTTCTTTTCTCCCTTTCTTTCACACAGTCACAGAAACAGAAACACAGATAGGCACAAAAAACCCTTCTCCATCCCAGCTAACCATCAGGTGGTAAGATGTAAAGAAAAAAAAATGCAATTTTTCTAACCAACACTTTAATAATTTATCAGAGCATCATTACTAACACAAACCTATAGAGAGACCCTGTAGTTTGCCAGAAAAAGAAACCAAATTCAGCAAGCCATCCAAGAGGTTACTAACACTATTTAAATATCACAAGTAGATAACCTGGGGGATCAATTGACAGTGCTCTCCTTGAATATCTTTAACAAAGTGTTTTAGCAGTATATGCCTCCCCTGTGAATACTGCCAGGCTTCCTCACAGGTGCAAAAGCTGTCATACTATGCCAATCTGAGAAGGAACAAAAAAAATCTGGAAGAAAGCCATTTTATTATTTTGGTGTATTATTATGCTGAACAGATGATCAGTGAATATATAGTGTAGTTCGGAGCCATGAGAGGTGACCACCGAGTACTTTTCCAATCTGGGGTGGTTTGGTATCCTGAGTAGGGGCATGGAACTCAGGGAACAGTAACCACAATACAGTAGAAATTCTCCTTCAAATGCTTTTTGGCACTTTCCTGCAAAGAGCTATTAATTCAAGTTGCACTAAAAAAGCAGAAAATCAAAAGACCAAAGTGCACACACAGGTCTTTTATTCAGAGACTTGAGGCTGAGGTTGTCCCTTTCTGAGCAGCACAGCACCCCATAATTTGCCAGATGCAGCAATTACTGGTATCTATGGCAACGCCATATGGGTCTCCCCCCCCCGATGCTCCGTTTCTGGGAGCCCTGAGGAGATGGCACCATTTAGTGCAACATGAAAAAGGAAGGATGAATGTAGGAGGTGCGCTGGAGTGTGGGCATGTGCGTGTGTGTGTACTTACTCTGACTCTCTGTGCTGGGTAATCTGTGTGAGTCGAGTCCAAGGATTATAAGCAGAATCGATGCTATACAGGCGCATGTGCATGGCTAATACATGGAACAACTGATCTGAAACAGAACAAAAGGACATGCATGAATAGCATGAACACAAAGGAGAACCTCACTCGGAACAGTTCACAAAGCAGCTTCGTTTTCAGATACAAAGACATGCACCAAAAGACTAAAGGCTTCCAAAAACAAATTAAATTGAGTGGTTTTAAAAAATTGTTGTTCTTAATACTTTCTCAATGTGAAGGTATTTCGAGGCACATAAGGGTTTGACTAACAAATCACTGTATTTATGCATTTACTATGTATTAATGCATTGCACTATGTAGTGAAACCATGAAGTGCAAATCAAATCTCTAATATGAACATGGTGCTTGAAAGCAGAGCCCAATATTATGAACAATGAATCATTCGGCCTGAAAGACTTATTGAAACGTGATTGACAGCATCAGAGCACTGATAGTCAGGACTTTCTCCCTCAGAATGCAGAAACTGATCAATCACCCCGGCCATTATGACAATTATACATCAAATGCACATATTCCTGTTTCACAAATGACATTGGTGGTCTAGAAAAACAACCTTCAAAACATCAAGGTATTATAAAAAAAAAAAAAAGGCAGAGCATTCTTTAACAGTAAAATCCAGGTCAATTTCACATAGGTTCTGCTGAACTCAAATACTTTTTATATTATTATTATTATTATTATTATTATTATTATTATTATTATGGTGCTTTCCTATGATTACAATTTTCTAAAGAGAAAAAAAAAAAAAACAGAAAATCTGATCCAAAAGCAAATCTCCAAATAGAAGTCATGCTTTGCTGGATACAGACAAAAGCTATTCATTAACCAAACACATTAATATCCATTACAAACAACACTACTGTGTCTTATAATAAAAGAAATTTGACATTCTGCCAACAATGCCATTTTCGCAATCATATTCTTCCTTCCATTTGCATCCAGACTCACTTAAAATACACAAGGGAACTCTCTTGGTTTTATAACGTGGTCTGACTCTGTCGGGTGTACATGTCCCCATTTCTGAGTTCATGATGGCAAATAGCACATTACCATGTGCTACCAGCAATCAAGCCGACCTGTTCGCTATGGAGAGACTATTGTGGAGCAATACTGCCATCTGCAGGCAGCAAAGCAGTGAAAGAACAAAGTGAACACACATTACATCTTTATTACATCATTCACTTCAGTAATATGAGGACAGAAAATGTCTCATCAAACTATTGATTATGTCATTCTGGAGACAGCTTAAAGCAAAGAAAAGCAACTAAAAGGAAGGTTACAGAACAGTGATGAGGAGTGATTCTTTTCGGTCTCTGAACTGCACAGGTTTTAAACCACTGACATATGCACCAGGCATTTCCTAATCACACTTGCGATACTACTATCTAATGCACATTTATCTTGCTGGCGCTCATTCGTTAAATCACTCAATCATCCTGTGGCTGGAAGCACACTGACAGCTGAAATTGAGATCTCACCATTTCTCTTTCTCCGATATTGATCTGGCTTATTCTCCAACCTGTGCTTATAAAGTACCACCCTCCCCACAGCTCAGCACTTTTTAGTCATGCCATACATCAAACACGGGTATCTAGGTGCGCATGCATATATTTATTGTCAGCAAGGGAGTGAGCATAGACATTTGTTGCAGTGGTCACAGGAAGTTAGAATTTTGGAAACCTTTATCTACCTTGCATCACCAACACCCCTGAACTTATGTAAAGATGTAAGGCATTTATGTTTTGTGAAGGCACTTGACAGTACAGTCTTTGTAGATCTTTTCCAGAACTGTTGACCTTTGGGTCTTAAAAACAACTGACTTGTTGTTTTAACTTAATTACCCAATTCCGTGTGGATTATTTTATAGTTTTAAATCTCTGGTATTGTTCTAGAATATAGACATTTTAATCCAAAGTTTTGACTGGTACTATAGGTTTTAATGATATGTCTAAGATTATGATTAAAATAAAAAGGCTTAATTGAGTTCTTTAGTTCATGAGGCATGCACAAGGATGTTTAATAATTGTAAATCCCACCAGTATAATACTACTATAATAACATCAATTTATTATTTCAATTAGTTTGATACCAGTAAACATGCATAAAAAATCCTTAATGCTAAAACAAGCTTCATCATTTTCATGATTTTCCATCTCTCCAGATTTCTTTTCTCTCATTCTTTGACTCAGTTCCTTTCCATTCATACAGCAGCTGTCTTCTACACCCCCTGCATTTCTCTCTCCACTTCGCCTCCTGTTTTTGCCATGGAGTAAATTTGGCTAGAGCTGCTGCCCATGATCTTAATGTAGCTCAGCAAACGGTGGTGGTGGAGTGCAAAATCTCTTCAGCTCCATTCAAGAGTGACAGAACTTTGTATTAGAGCCCTGGGACATGACCAGCACGAACACGAGCATACATGCGCGCAGACACAAACCAAAGCTAATGCAGGAAACTTAACAAGAAACTTAGAAGAAAAAAAAGGACAAAACATTTAAAACATTAAATTGGGGTGGAGATCAAAGTACAGGGGGTTGCTTAGCTCTTTTCTTCCTAAATGAACAATGTACAATAAATTTTAAGTAACATTTAGATGATCATTTTAACATTTTATTTTAATGGTTTAACTGCAACCATGACATGCTCAGGGCTTATTACTAACTACTTAAATCCCAAAACCAATATTTTTATTAAACTTGAACCCAGATTTATTACTCGCATGACTGAGTGAGGGGAAACAATGATACAAATTTTTTTATTTTTATTATTATTTTTTTTTTTTAATGTGGTACAGGAATCTAACCCATTGTCTGATATAACTCCTGTCTGAACAGACATACTGGAAAGAATATGATTTTTATATCAACCCAATTTAACATTTGTTATAGTTTTGCCCTACCTGAGAATGTCAGGGGTAAGATAGTGAGGCAATAAAGCTCATAAAGGCTTGGGGTGATGAACAAAAAAATTAAAAGTCAGAGACAGATGCCAAAAGTTTATGGATGTCTTGGGCTGTGGGCATGTGGGTTAACACTCACTGAGACAGGAGCGTTTAGCTGCAGCGCTCGCCCCCCCACTGCACAGATTTCCACCACGATGAACCAACTCCAACTCAAGATTTGTCCTGACAGAGGGCGAACAAGAGACATTGAGAGAAAAGGTAAATAAGTAGGAAATGCTAAAAGTGTCTTTGAAGTAGCACAAACATGTTTATATTGCTTTCTATGTAATGAAAGAAAGAATAAATTAAATAACACATTGTCTAGTGATTAACTTATTGCACCATTAAAGGCACAAAACAATTAGTAGGTCCATGTAAACATGGTAGCAAAGCAAAATACTCAACCTTTCTTAAAGGAGAATGTAAAACTGACTGTGTGTGTGTGTGTGTGTGTGTGTGTGTGTGTGTGTGTGTACACATGTGAGAGAGAGAGAGAGAGAGAGAGAGAGAGAGAGAGAATGCATTTTTCCCACAGATAATGCAGACATGCAACTTCACCTGGCTAACACTGATAACAAGGTGAGCGCAAGATAGTGGAATTTTCCACTGCACTGTTCAGCCAATACAGAAAAAGAGGACAGAAAACTGGGGACCAGAACAGAAGAAGGGAGGGAATATAGAGGAGAGAGAGGTTTGCAAGAGGAGGTCTGAGAACACTAGCTATCACTGGGGAGAAAAAGGACTGGGCTTCAGAATGAAGAAAAAAAAAACCCACAGACAGCATGCTTGATTTTTTTTCATTTTTTCATGAAAATACTGACAAATAGGCAGTCCACTAATGCACATAAACATTTAAGGTTTGGCGAGTGCTTTGCCTGTACGTCTGACATGTTTGGGTAAGAATGAGAGTTAAAATCCCAGAAATGCTACAGTAGTAAGCCATAGATGGATCATTCATTTACTCATCAACTGCTGAGTTCTGTGGATGATGCAGCTGTTTATGGATAAAATAAAGCAGCTAGCAATTGAATGTATGCATGTGTAAATGTCTATACATGTTACATAATGGTCACCTGGCTACTGAGTACATGAACAGGAAGTCATTATCAGGGGAGCCAGGGTTCTTGCCATAGTCCATGTACTTTTTCTGTGTGGCATTCTTTATGTCTTTAATCACAGATTCCATCTCTCTTGTCAGGTTAGACTCCGTCTGAAAGGCAAATATTCTTAAATCAATATTTAAAGTAAAAGACCATAAATCCTTGGGCTGTGAGTATGAGAGGGTTTTAAAGGGTTTAGTGTATGGAATATTAAAATAAAAGGTCAGTTGCAATGAATATCAATCCCCAAAGATGCAGAGAACAAAACATGAGTTGTTAAATCAGTAAAGCTGTGACCAGTTACATGACTGTCAGGCTCCGCACACTCACACATGTTATTCCATCCAGCCTGGGAGTGTGGGGAATTGTTCACACTCACTGATGGAGACACAGGAAAGGTAGAAACAGTCTAACGAATGCTATTTGGAGAAATGTCTGCCTTACACTGGTGCTTACGGGAAAGATGGTCAACTGGTCTTGCAGATCCTCCACCTCTTTCACTAGTGTCGCTAAGTTCTTGTTACTGGGTATGTGCCAGGTGCCTGCCTCCGTACCACGCCCGGGCTTGCAGGGAAGGACGCTGTTAGCAAACTGGCGACACAGAGGGCATGTGAACTCGCCCTTATCCACCGAGAAACCCTGCAACACCTGGTCATTCTGACCAGACAAACAAGAAATGAAAACAGAGAAAACCTGGAGAAGACATTTTGTACATACAGTATCATTACTCGAAGGGTCAAAGTTTAAAGACATGTCTTTTTTGAGCAAACACTGAAAGAAACATATGATGGATGCATTTAACCAACTGTGGACATTCGGCGCAAAAAAAAAAAAAAAAAAAAAAAAAAAGATTCTTAGCACATTTAAGGAAAATAGATCAATATATTGAGACTTGCCTAGCTGCCCCTATATAGATCCATACAACATGCATGGAAAATCACTTTCTTTTCCTGATTTTCCTGATGTCAGTCTTCACCCTGTCTGCTCACATTAGAGCTTATTACAGCAGAGAGGGATGTCGTATTGTGCCCATTATCATAAACGTCACACAAGTGAGTGATGGAACGAGCACTTCTGAAATATCAATTTGAGAAAAGTCACTTTGATGGATGACCTACTAATGATGTGTCAGATCTCTGAAAGGGACCCATCTTCATGCTCTCTCTCTCTCTCTCTCTCTCTCAGCAAACTAATATGGTAAAGGGGGGTTGAAATAAACACTTGTGCTTAGTGCAGACTATTGAGCAGTGACTTTAACCTTACAGTCATTGTTTAATTTTAAAACACAATCCACTGGAGTAAAACAACCATATGTTCTCTTTGACGCAACATTGTACGGTGGACATGTGGAGTAGGGTTATGTGTACTAACATGAGACAGAACAGCAGATAAGTTTTAAAGAGAGGTATATTAAGGTAGCTGGCACTTACTAATTTATAAAACAAGCACCAGGCCTACATAGTCCACTTCAGAGAACATAACACTGGTGAACAACAATTACATTGTAAGTACATCACAAGGCCATCTCAGAAAAATGATGAATCAAAGCCTTAAGCACAAGTGATCGCACCAACATGTGATGGTGAGTGATGATGTTGGTAACCTGTTCTGAAGTACATCAATTAACCCGATTCCATGTCACTGCTCTAACACAAACACATGCTTGCAGCTTATGAATATGCTGCTGATATTTTGCACAATGTTTATGCACAATTTTAAATTCTCTTACCCGTAGAGACTCCATGTAGGACTTGTGGCAGTCTATGTGCAATGTATGGCCACAAGTTTGCACATACACACCCCCATCCCAGCCAATGGACACTGACTGCAGACAGGAACTCTGGTGAGAGAGAGTTCCCATTAACCTCTTAATAATGAGTATTTAATGACATTCAAGAACACCACATTACACAGTTGCAACAGTTGTAATCTTGTATTAGTGACAACAAAAGAAATTGAAACAACATAATACAACCTAGCATACTTGCATTCAATGCATCATTAAAAAATATATTTTCATATTACCATAAATGTTACAAATAGAAATGGTATCATAAAAAAAATTATAATAATAAATAAAAAAGTCTTATTTGAATTCTCAATTAATGCCGAGTCCTTTACACACCACATAAGGCAACGATTAAATACAAAAAGCCAGAATTACTAGTTAGGTTAATTCAGCTCTTCTAATTTGCCCAAGTACGTAATTAGTTCAGGCGAATCGATTTGTCTAAGATAACCACATGCTATAGTTTAGACAAGAAAGCAGAAATAAAAATAAATAAAAAGGCATTTTTTAAATTGCAAATAGCACAGAGACCTGAGGAGGCCATCAAAGTATTTCAAATGTGTCCTTATTTCCTTACATACGATGTAATAAGACTTGCATCGTTTTGTTTAATGTGGCAATGGGACACTATGTCAGAGTCAGCAAATCGGCTTTGCACAGGATTAAACTTTATTCTGCATGATTTAACTTCATCTGCATTAACTTTGAGAGAAAATTTATATACTTATGATCTATCAAAGTATTGGTTTATTTCTGCTGGTGTATTAGAAACCATTTACACAGGCGAATTTAAAACAGGCATCTTCACCAATCCGATTAAAATAATTATAATTCCATGTACTAGAATGACTAACCAAGTATTTAAAGACCCCTGCTCATGCCTGTGTATCCAGAATGTGAGTGTGTGATCTGCGGCAGAATCTGGAGCATATCAAGTGCATACCTCTTTAAAGTAACGCTGCATAAGTGCTAGTCTAACGTCGTTAGTTGCCCCACACGTGTCATCAGGAAAGATTTGATCGTCATCATTTGTGGGGAGCTGCTTTGGCTGATCACTACAGCAACGATGCCCCAACACTGAAAAACACACACACACACACACACACACACACACACACACACACACACACACACACACACACACAATGAATGAATGAATGACAGCACTATGCTAATTAACTTTGATGTTTCCATTTATGGAACACATCATATCATTTGCATACTGTAATGAACAACCATGTCAAAATCAAAACTGACTCCCATCACACTGTCTGAATGTTCCTCACGCCGTATGTTCTTCTCATTTACAGTATATATCAGAATGTAAATGACTGTCCAAGATAACAGGTGGAACTAAAATAACACCACTAATGGCCTCACTTTAATGTCCATTATTCACGTGTGTACATGCTTCATTATTTTAGGAGTCTGGTGAATACCAGAGGACATAGTTTTGACCTTGATGCTGTGCATTTCACACGTGCTGTAGCATTCATCATCATGGTGTGGTAATTACAAATAAAACAAGCTATTTGTTTTCATGACATTGAATGAGAGATTCTTGTGTCCAAATCAGCATGGCAGAAATTACTCCACAGGAGATGGAGACAATTCGAGGATCAAAACGTATGATGAATGAAGCAATTAAAATGGTGGTGTCGATGTGGTGTCATTAAAAGAAGTGGTGCAATGCGCCCAGGCTCAGGTGCTCTTCAATAGACGTTATAACAGCACTGTGCTGTGCACCAGGATGCGCTTACAGACTGGCTATAAAATGCTTCATCTGTTGATGGAATTTCTTAAATTTTAATTTAAAAAAAAGAAACGAAATATACGAAAAGATAAAACATAATAAATAGGTATGGTGGGGATCTGTTCACCTGAGGATGCCTGTAGCAGAACCACCAATCCGGTAGGTCTGTCTTCAGTAGAGGGGCCGCTCTGGCCGCATATTACACAGTCATAGAGAACCTCAGTGTCTAGAGGCTCGGCTGAGCTCACATCCATTGCTGCCTCCACTTCAGGACATTCTACAAACAAGCAAACAAACAAAGAAGCTCAAACAGAGATCTGTTTTCAGTCTTTTATAAAGCATCTTTTATCAACACTGAGTGGCAGATAAATCCATATGCTGGAAAAAAATAAATAAATGAACCAAGCAAACAAGGATGGACACTGATTGATCATGAATGGGTTTTAATAAACCATATGGATTTTCTAGTTCATAAGCACACTGAAATAACAAGCCCAGAAAGGATAAAAGCAAAACAATGTGAAAAGGAAAGACAAGTTCATTTTTTGCCTCTGATTGTAAAATCCCATAGTGATTAAAATGAGAGCAGGCAGCTGTGTGGCACTGCTCAAATGGTGTGTGAAATACAGAACAGCCACCAGTGCCCAGAAAGGATTTGGAAGAACTCCAGCAATCAGAAATTCACACCACTGTTCATTTAGATCAATTGTGGATTTGCCAGGAGAGAACAAACAGCAACAATTAAAGAAATAGAGATGATAAGGACAAAAATACTGAATGAGAGTTACAAGAGAGGTAGACTGACAATATTTAATTAGCTAAATAATGAGAATGTGACTGTGTCTGACCTCTTTTGGTTAAATTAACAGATTGTAGTGGTTTGGCCAATCATGTGTAAACACAAGAACATTAGATGTAATGTAGTGGAGAAAAGCTGTTATCTGGAAAATCTCTGAAGCTGCATAATGGACTACTGTTTGAGCAGGTCAACTGTAAGAGCATTAGATATAATTAACAAATTTTCTACTTAAAAATAATCTTCATATACTGTTGGAGCTAGTACAGATCACTTGGTCTACACACACATACTGCTTTGGTAACACTACTAACACAGAGCATTAGACATCATGTGTTAAAGAACCGTTTGTGTGCGTTACAAATATTAACACAAACTAACAAGTTTCAGATAAATGGATAAAAAATATTCATCACATTTTTAATTAAATCTGAGAGCACGTTTTCACGTATCATATATAAAATGTGAATGAGGATTGTCAGGTCATTTTCCTATTTAATTGGTTCATAAATAGGTAAGAAACTTTGAATGCCAAGATAATATTGAAATATCGATCCAGCTTCATTGAAGGGAGCCGAAGCCTGTAGTTAGTTTAGCTCCAGGATAGCAAGTTAGCGGAGAACAGCTGGGGTATGGGGTTTTCTAGACTGTAGCTTTATTCTGACAGTATTAAACATCGACCACATAAGACAGTTGTCTACAACACTACAATCACTAGTTAATACGTGAACTGTAGCACATAACACACTTTCACATTCTTTACTAACTAAAGAGCAAGTTCTGCAAGGTAGCCAAGAGTGGCATCGTAGCAAAACTATTCCTTCTGTACACACTTTTGACTCTAATCTATCACAGCAAAAGGGAAGCATCACTGCTGCATTATTTGATATCACTGTGTAGCCACATTACTAAGATCATAATATAAAAAAATTATAATAATAAAATAAATATTAGTCCGTCATTTAGGCATGGTGGCCTGCCATACCTGTAATCTTACATGGGAAACGCTAATACAACATAATTTACTGCATGACGTGTTAAATTGTACAAACACACAAAAAAAAATTAAGCTCCTTCACTCCATGTCCTTCTTTCAATCAGGCCTCTTTTCATGTCTCTGGGCTTGCTGTTCCCTAGATTCTTTCTGCTGGCTGTGGCTCAATGCCACACTCCTTCAGCCCCTGTCTCCATCTCCTCACCTGATCGAACAGATTCCACTCCTTCTAGGCACAATTAACTATTAAAATTTTCTCTTTTATTAACCATCTCGTACACCTAATTATCAATAAACTGGAGGGTTAAGGTGGTATTTTTGATAAAGGGTAAAGGGGCAAGTGCTCAGGCGGTCTGAGACACCCTCCCTGCATTTGCATGTATCTAAAGGGAAACATTTCTGGACACCTTTCACCATATCACAACAGCATGCATTACCATCGTTCTATTTTTCTGTTTTTATCACAGTATTGTAACCTTTTTGTAAATACTGTTCAACTTGCCTATGCACCCTTCACATCTAGTACTTTCCACAATTTCAATGACCTCCATCTCTAAAGATTAATTACTTTTTTCGAAATGTTAGTGTGTTCAATTCAATTATAAACACAGGGCAACAAATGCCAGTGTGTTTGGATTGATTTATTGCTTTAGGGGGCAAGACAGCTGGGAAAAATGTTTTGTTTGGAAGTCAATGTGACAGTGTGGGCCTGGGGCAATCTCACAAAAAGCGTTTTTTGATGGCGTGCACGCACACACCCCCTCGCACACATTTCTCAAAAGACCAAATGTGCAAAGACTTCAAACATTTGACATCAGTCTAAATCAGCAACAATCACTATAGGGGGAAAAAACAAACATATTATGTGCAAACTAAGATGGGGCTGGTAATTTAATATATTGGACCTTGTAAACTGTAAATTTATAAAACAAATGTTAGTCAGATTAAACCAACAACCACTATCGCACAACCACTGTGTTCAACGTATTTGAACAGACAGCTTTAAGTCACCTTGGTAAATTTCCACCTCAAATATTACTGTTCAGTGACCTTTTCTATCAGTCTGGTGAGAAAACGGTTTGAGTCGGAGTGACCATTTTTCATTCCAATAACATGGGAAGCAATTATATCCAGTGGGTCAATGTCAGACCAGGCACCAATGATGATACTAAAGACAATTTTTCCTGTCAAATATTACAGATGGTTAAACATTTGTCTTTTTGTTTTAGTTCAACAAACCCTGATGTACCAGAGAATAGAAACACGTTATCTTAAAACCCTTACTGCTAAGATATGTGCAATAATAATTTTTTTAGACCAATAGAAATTTTGCACATGCTGGTTTACTAGAGTTAAATGTATAGGCACAGATAGAACACTAATGCAAAACTGCATATCATAAACCTGTTACCTTGATACTGTATATACTCTTAGCACGACTAAATATAACTCCGTGTCATGGTATAGAGAGCATAGTGTTGAAAAGCAACATTAGTCATCCTTAACAATTCCACATGGGGTCAGTCCCTCTGTGTCTACAGTCCTGTTAGCACGCTGATCTACAGTCTCATCAACCAGTGAGCTGTTTCCCCTGAGAAAGACACATGCTAACTATGCCTGGCAAGCTGTAGCAGGTGTCACCTTGCTTTCTTACCTCCCAACGAAGCACTTTCCTTCAAGGACGTTCGAGAAGTTTGTGTCCGCAAACATATGGATACAGTATAAAACATGCATACACATGATTGTGAATGTGGAGCGAGACGGGAACAGGGTTTAATCAATTTTGGGATGAGCAGACTGAAATAATTGATCATTCATACATAACTTAAAGTTGCATGTTGCATGGGTTTTAACTGCACTTCTTATTTCAACTGGACAATTTACTTGACTTTAAAAAGCACCAATAGTAGAGTAATTACTATGCTTACCAACATCCATGGCTGTCTCCATGAAGCTTTTCTGCCTGGAGGCAAATTCAGCCAGGAGCTTTTGCTGTCTCTCCCTGGCCCTCTGACGCCTGAGACAGTGGAGAGAAGAAAATGTTAGAGGAGTCAATAAGACGTGCATCAATAAAACATCAAAAATAAAATCGGGTAACGTGTCTAATTTTAAAGGCAGCAATAAGTAAGACTAGATGCAATATTGTGAACGGCTCGGATATTGTGGAATCTACAATGTCTCATTTGCATGGCTGTGATACCAATTTATCTCCCGTCATTAGCTCTCCTCTTAAATGAGCAGCAGCTAATCGTGCTCATGTGTAGCAATAAGAGTGATCTATATGGCACAAACTGCCTGTTCCTCCACTGTCTATATACTGTTGTGCATGCAGCAAAACAAAGTGGCTTAATAAAAGGACAAAGTAGTGCAGAGAGGAATGATACACTTCAGTTCCCACACACCGACAGTGTCAGGGACAAACACAGGACGTAGAGAAATGCAGTCCAATGCCATGACCAAGCACTGTTGTCATGGTTACCATCATCTATAACATGTAGGTGTGTGATTTATCTATACTCGCAGGTGGCGCCTGCCCCATAATAACAGGTGCTAATGGATGACTTATGGGCTGTTCCATCACCTTTAGAAAGGGGAAATCAGACAGAGTCTGCCCTCAAAAATCTGGTGAGGATTCAGATCAATCAAACACAGCTCATGGAGCAACAGTACTTAAAACAGCAACAGCATCATGAAGACAACAAGGTAAAATCCATACCAAATTTCAGAGACAACAATATGCCAATCTACAGACAGATACCCAATATAGATCATGTGACCTAAATCTACATAACTCAAACTGACAAAGTAAAATTGACGTTTAGAAATTTTAACATACAGAATTTCCACATAGATTTGAAAACCTCGGGTAAACTTTGGCATTTTTGCTCCTACGCTTGGAAAATAAACAAGCAAATCTATTTAAACGGAATGCAAATGAAAGCCAAATGAACAATCTTGCTCAGCTTTGGATATATACAGACCTCCCCAAGCAAAAGAAATAGATTTTCTCTTCCTACATATACATGTTGATGGCTAGAAAGTTTTTTGACAAATTAAATCCCTGCACTGTCTGCACTTTAAAAGACGCTATGCATAACGCAAAACGGAGATACAGAATCATACACTTTCAACCTTGGCACGCACACACGCGCGCACACACCTCTCTTCTTTATCCATGTTCTTCTTGTCTCCTGGGCTGTTCTTTTTGAGAGGCACGGGTGGACACGCTTTGCCACAAATCTCCTGCAGGCATCTTTTGCTATGTCTGCTGCGTGATGCTGCTTTAGTCAAAATCCTCTCGATGGCAGTGATGCCATCTCCATGCGTATGGTGCGCAGACTCTGCCTCCTCCAGCCAGCTCGGAGTTAGCGAGTTTTGCTTGGCTGACAGTTTCTGGTGCAGTTTGACCAGCAGGGACAGCATGCTTTCTCTTATCTCTAGAATCTCAGTGACCATCTGAGGAGGAGAGCCTGGAGGAAGCCAACGTGAGGAAGACTTTGGCCGCACAGCCTGGTTCGCTTCGTGGTTATTACGGTTTATAATCTCTTGGAACTTTCTCCTGCGCTCTGCCACCAGACTGAACAGCTGAGCCTCACGCAAGTTCTGATGGAGAGGCAAACAGAAAAAAAATTCCAATGAAAAACATATAAAAGATCTATTCCTTCAAATGAAAATAATGCATAAATGACAGTTAAAAATGGAAAGCATGATCATGAATTTCCTAAATTAATTGCACATATTTATAGAAGAATAACAATTAGAAAATACTCCAGTGAAGCCAATAATAGTACTTTACCACAGCACTGGCTAACAAATCCATTTTACCACATTTTAAAGGTATGGGTCAACTGCCTGTGAAAATATATTAACCTTGCTGAATATAGTTACCCTTCTTAGCATAAGGGACATATCGTGAAGTCACTGATGGGATAAATGCACAGAATCATGCCTAAAATCAGTCAACTGATATAAATTAAATAAATAAATTAATTAATTAAAAAAATTGCAACAGAATGCCCATTGTAGTTTTTTATAATAATACTGTATGTATACATACGAGACAGATTAAAAAAAAAAAAAAAAAAAAAATAAAAAAAAACTCTGTGGATACAAATAATTAATTTAGATTGGTTGCACACCACAATGCTGGAAGTATTAAATCATTCATCTTGTTTACATCCCTTTTACACTGGAATGTCTAAAGATGTACCAGGGGATAGGTTAGTAACTATAATTGGACGGGTTTCAGCATGATCAGCCAGAATTAGTGACCAGCCTCTGGCCTCTTTTATTTTATCTAAAAATTCATGTTTTTTATGCTGTACTATAACCTGGAACACTTTATCTTAAGATTTATTTAAGTGTGTGAAAGATCTGCAACCCTGTGCAAGAGGAAATGTAAAGTTCTATCAGTCTGCTTTGTAATTGTACGGTTTATTATGAACATACAATTAAATGTGTATATGGTGTAATTTCTTTTTCTTAATCAGAAATGTACAACAAAATTGCAATCAGTGTATCTCTATTATGGCCCATCATGTGTCCTTTCACAAGTTTGTACCAGGTATAAGAGTCATCCAACATAACCTACCTATCAAAGCTTATACAGTGCTAATGTGTTAGAAAATGGTCAGTCCTGCTGACTGCCAGTTACACCTGCAACATGTGTCACCGCTCCCTCAGAAATGTATCCATCAATCTCACATGCCAAAAACTGTTTACTCAACATTAATGCATAATTAGTTTGCCACACTGCAAAGGTATCAGCCATGAAACTCTAGAAGAAGGCAGCCACCCAAGCACTGAAAACAGTTCACAAAAACACAAAAAGTGCAAAACATACAGACACTATAGAAACACTTTTCAAATGACATCTTTGGACTTAATGTAATAAACAACATGCATGTTTATTACACCATTTAGTCCTGTTTGAAAGAGAGAGAGAGAGAGAGACGAGAAACATTACATCACTGAATGCTTAGTCTTTTCATCGAGGTAGATAAAGTCTACACTTGTCTCACACCTCTTTACTCCCATTCATTCATTTTACACTGTCAACAAATCCAAACCATTCCCAAATTCCAAACCAGTCATTTCCAAAGCCAACTACCTCTCTCCAATTCCCTGTAAGCCTTCTGGAGCTCTGTGGAGTAAAAAGTGAGCAATACCACTTACAATATGACAAATATTACATTATTATTTATTTCAAGGGTTATTAGACAAAATGAGACAGACCACTTTGACTATGAAACTGAGAATGAACTTTAAATATAATTTGTAACAACTCAAATGTTAATAAGTAAATAAATACTATATATATTTTGACTATTATTATACTATTGGTATAGTGTATTTTCTTATTAGACTTATCTTCACAAGGTACATTTTTATTACAATGACCAGTAACGTAATGGTGAATTTTTTTATAGACCAAATGGCTTTTGAGTTGTTGAGCTTTGGATTTATGCCATTTATTTCTAAACAACCAAATCACCCAAAAGTAAATAAGGTAAAGAAATGTAAAAGAAAATGAATACTTGGAAACGCTGGGTTGTGATTTTCACCATGCAACATAATCAATGAATGAATAAATAAATATTGTTGAGCCTTGAGCTATATTGCTCAAACCAAAGAGGATTTCTGGACCCCCAATTTCAGAACCACATATTTACACAACTAAATATTTTACAAAATCATGCTAATGTTCACCATAAAATTAATGAATATCTATACAGTTATTATACAAGTAGACACTAACACCTTCAGAGGGAAAAAAAAAACTAGTTTTGGAGTGCTGCTTAACGACCAGGGATCAACATGTCTAGCTGACCTGTCCAAAGGTTGATGAGTCAGTGCTGGTGCTGGGAGGCGTCTCTCTCTGCCTTTCCCTTTCTCTCTCCCGTTCTCTTTTTCTTTCCACCTCTGGGGCTGTCTCAGGCACTCGCACCCTTACAAAGTTAATGACGTGGTGCAGATTGGAGAGCAGGCTGGTACCTGGGAACCAGCTGTCATGGCAGTGCTCCTCAATACATGGTTCCTTCAGCAGAGAGGGGGAAGAAAAAAAAATGAAAATGTTTAAATTTTCTCCAAATACTAAGAAAACAGGAAAACATGGATGCCACGTAAAGAACAGCTGTACCCTAAACTCTGGGAAAAGGTCAAAGAAAAAAACGGATGCAGCAGAAGAGTCACTCACTTCATCCTCCTTGTCTTCCTGTGCATGGTTGTCCAAACCCAACTCGACCAAATAAAGCACCATACACAGCACATGCTCCGACATGTTCTGATGGTCCATCCAGATCTGAGCAAAACAGAAATTACTGAGCAAGCCAGAAAAACAAAATTAAATTGTAATCAATACATGAATATTCTTAAAAGATAAGAACCTTGTACAACAGAGTAAAAATCACGATATGTAGAGTTTTGCAGTGCAGCAGTCGAACTAGTCCTTTATAGCATGGGTGCAGGGGTGTCCTCTCCTTATATGGAGGCCAGGGGTTGCCGGTGTGAATACCCGACTGCTTCAAACTGCATTCAGAACACAACATACCGCTCAGTGTGTGTGTGTGTGTGTGTGTGTCTCTGTTTAAACGTATTAATATTTTAAACAGAGAAATAAATGTTTTTTAAAATGTCATTGATTGCATTTAGACAAGAAGGCATGAAACATTTTGCTGCTCTGACAGGCAATCCATCACTGTACAGCACATACAGCAAGTCTGGCAATACAAAAACAACATAAAAAAAAAATTAAAATAAAAAAAAACTCTACTACACACAGTTAATGGTGTTTTCATGATTCGTGCCTTGATTTTTATTTGACCAAAATTGCATCAGCTTAGTCATATCTGCCATAGTTAGGCATAGTCATATCTGCCATGGAGTTAATTATGTTGTTTAGCATGCTCATGTTTTAAATAACAGTTGTGCTTATTTAATAGACACACTGTACTAGGCTCTTCCAACCTTAAGCAGGCATTTCTAGCCCTAAACTGCTATACAGTTTATTTAAACACAAAATTCACCTCTCTGACCAGCTGCAGAATGTCGTACTGTATTTGGAGACATCCCATCACGCTGAGATCTATAGGAAATTAACCTTGCCTTATCTCCTGAACCTAGACCTTCACATTTGTCTTGAGGGTCTAAACTGACTTTAATACAGCAGGACTCACCCTGGCCTATTAGACTTTGGACTTGATCTATTGATTGCTCCTGCCCTGGCTCTAATTGGAGGCACCTTTATCAGACACAGACTCTCACACGCACATCTTTTCAAGGGCAAAAAAAGTGCCGTACCCTCTATCTCACATTTTAACAGAAGATGCAGAGATCACAGGGAGTAAAAGATTTATCCTGATTGAACAAAATTCTGTAATACACCCTGGAAGCAAAGGCAGCAGTCATAATCATTTATGGAGACTGGAAAAGGTCACTCACAATGCTGAGTATCTGTCCATCGCTGACTGGACGTCTCGCCGGTAAACTGTGCGCAGAATCACCATGATTGGGTCAAACTCCTTCTCCCAAACCTCCGCTAAAACAAACAGAGCAAAAGGCATAAATCACATTCAACGTATGTTTGACATTAAATTACTGAATTATTGTAGAACTGGCAGCACAGAGGTTTCAGCAATGGAACAGGAGTGCCATCATGAGGTAGATGGAAGGTACAGAAAGCAATACACAGAAGAAGGTTGTACAAATCACTACAGCTTGTGAATTATGCTTTTATTTAATCAGCCATATTTCTAGCACAGCAAATGCTGATTAACAATTATACGTCATTTAACTGGAGACAGGATAATGGGCACCCAAGGCTCATCCATGCCTGTGGGGATCAAATGCAAGCCCGTCCGATCCAATCCCATAGAAAAGCCAAATGCAGCACAAATCACCAAAAAATGTCAACGCTGGCCACGACAGGAAGATATCAGAACACTCAGTGAACACGCACTCACCCAGAAAATCCCAATCCTATTCAGCACTCATGGGAAGTGCCAGACAAACGAGGCCCCATCCAGCAACCAATCATACAAATTAAGTTAAGCATCTGCCGCAAATTTCCTGTTGCCAGACACCACACTACACACCCAGAGGTCTTGCGGAGTCATGTCCGAGGGGCCAGAGCTACCCCGGCAGCAAGAGGAACCTACGCAATGCTAAGCTTGATGTTCTGAGCTCAGTATTGATGAACTTCTGTATATGAATATTCAACTTTAATATTACCTACATTCTCTTTAACAATGCAAATATTTTCTTGAACAATGTGTACTATGTGCTTATATGTATTAAATACCTTCTGTGGCATTTGTTCCTTCTGATTACCTTACAAACAACAAAAAAAGAAACTACATGCTAGGGCAATTCTACTGCTTCAATATGAACAATGTTTTTAGAATTAGTAAGATCATAAACATTTAGGTGTTTACCTTACATTCAATAAGAGTCCATGACAAAACACAAACAAAGATTAATAATGCACAATTAATATGTGTAAAAAAAAGCAGCAGTGGTCACTCACCTTTGGGTGTGTACATGCCCTGCTGCATGGAGCCACCAGGTTCAGATACTGGAGCTTTAAAGTCAGCAACAGCAGATAACATCTCCTCAAAGCTACAACTGCCAGGCACTATCCCACTCTTAGGGTTTGGGTTCTCTGGGATTTGCGATATTTGTTAAGGAGCAGCAGAAGTATTAGAGATGTATAATCAAACACAACAAGTAGAGGAAAATAGGTCAGTAAAAAAAAAAACCAACAAAAAATAAACAAATAAAAGGGTTTCATGATAGCAAAGACTAGCAGTGATTACGATCAATCATCCCATATCCTTCATGCTGGCAAAACCCGGAAGAATAAAGGGTGACTTGCCCCTCTCAGATTTTATTCCTTTTTGTGGCAAGTGTCACTTCTGGCTTTATTTAAAAGAATTTAATACTACATCCAGATTTCTGTAAGGTGGTTTGATAACCATGTCCATGATCAAAATGATTTGACTTGAACCTGAACAGAGGCGATACTAAAGGATATAAGATCAAGAAGAGAGCTGTGTGTGCGGTCATTCATACACAGCTGGGAGACCATTTCTGCCCTTAGTATCTCATCATCAGTCATGCCTAATAAACATGGGGGAGGGGGGGGGGGGGAGTCAAGGATGAGAAATGAAAGAAGTTAAAAAAAAAAAAAAAAGATGATACGTTTTCAAACTTGCACATAGGTATGTGACCTCAGGTATTGGGTAACTTTTTTATTATTATTATTTAATTTGAATGTCAGTTTAAACCAAAATATTATGTAAAATACAGCAGAGCTTGGTTTCTGCTCAGAACAAAAAAGAAAATCCTTATTTTATACAAAGTATTATCCTTATTAATAAAAAATAATATTGTACAAAGTTGATACAACACTGCAACTGGAAAAGTTCCTATTTACTTTACACATTACAGCATGGATCCACCCTGTCTTGTATCAATTGTTCAAGCTAGTTCACACCTTCTAATTCAATGGTCTTTCCTGATTTTTATTTCTGTCTACATTGTAGAAAAATGCTGAAGACATCCAAAATATGCAATAATCTTTGAACAGTTGATATTGAGATGTGTCTGCTACCTCTGATCTGTAAAGCTTTCACAATGCGTCTCCTCTACGGCAGAGTTAAGCTGGGTTTTGAAAATGCACTTGACAATACTGTTCTTGCAAGAACTGTTCCAGAACAACTGACCTTCATGTCTTTAAGAAACGACAACAAAACAGTCAGTTGTTATTTTATTACCTAATGCCATAGGAGTTACGTGCACCCTCACCAGTTCAGATAGGCCAAAGCTGACAGAAACTGTTTATGGTACGTTTGCTTATTTTGTGATAAGATTTGACCTTATGCAACTCTGATGACCAAATGTTATTAAGAATAAGTGCGAGTGATGTCATATGTCATATCTCATCAGAAAAGCTAATACAAATTTTAATTTCAATATATTTTTTTCATTTTAAAAATCACATCTGATTCCACCTAATTAAATATAGATGCCTTTTAACATATTCAGTTGTGGCTTCTGCTTAGTTGGAATGAAAACCTGCACCTACACCGCAAACTGATGCCTTTGTCACCTTAAACTCTAAAATACATTTATAGAAGCATACAGAAAGCACCACTACGTGGTTAGTACTAACCCAGATGTATGCGGAGGCTGCACAATATGACAAGGAAAGTGAGCGCCCCCTCCAACATGGGTCTTTCCTGCTCCGCATCCAGCACTGCATTCTGGTGCTGTGATGCCATCGTCAACAAGTCCACTACTTTAAACCTAATATACAAGCATAATAATGCCGTTAACTGGAAAAAGTGTAATTTGTAAGTAATGTATTAATGTATTAAAAGTGTAATTTGTATTATGTCATCTGTTGCAATGTTGCCAACAGATGACATAATACAAGGTAAGGTATATGGATTTAGGTATTCAAACGACATGATACAAAGTACATGGTTCTTATTTAACACACACACAAAAAAATAATAAAAAGATGGGTGGTAAATCAGATGAAGCAGTGGAAGTATGAGAAAGGATCTGAGCCACACCTCTCAAACACTGAAGAAATAAAGTAGTCTGGATCTAGTCGTGATGCACACACCTGGATAAAAAAAACGGGGGGGGGGTACAAAATCTTACTGGTGCAGATGTATTATCAACAAGTATTTAAGCACAAAAATTAGTGGGTATTGATTTTTATCCACAAATACATTGCTAACACATGCCTTCTAAATGTAAATGTCTGTACAGTATGTAATCATCCCATTTATTCGACAACATTTAGGTAGGACATAATAGCTCTTTATACACACTCGGTACCAAAACCAGCCACTGCTCTTTTTCGTTCTGCTTGATCAAGTAAATGGTCAACCATTATTTGAGATTTTCACAACAGTCTGAGAAGCTCAACCATTCAAAGTGCTTCATTTTACCTAAAAAGCAGCCTGTGGTGTTATATACAGTGGCTTCCTGCTGAGCAATTTGCAGGCATTCTCATTCTCTTCGAAGTAAAAGAACACCATGATCTGTGCCACAATAACACCATGTTGTAGCACGGATGTCAACAAGTCATGTTTTCACCCGTGAGAGAGCTTTCCCCCCCCTCACCACTGCATTTGGAAAATGTCCAATTTGAAAAAAATGACCTTAAACTGTGAAATAACAGAGGTGGCAAATTACAGTGCTTTTATATCAATGATCATAAAATAATACCTGTAACAGGAAGATGTCTGGATCGATCATAGAGTTGCAGAAGTGAGACTGGACATACGTCATAGCCTGCCCTTTAATCTGTAAACCATTCCTCACCCACATGTTACTGTGAATCTCAGACAGACATGCCTACACATATACACAAACAAAAGTAATCAGTTAATGAACACTTTCAAAAACAGCACCGACATCACAACACTACACAACATGGAGCGGACCCCTGTTAGACTTGCCCTACCTCACTGTTAAAATGTCTACGATTGGGGAGAAAAAATCCATTACCATAAACGTAATATAAAAATACATTTAAGTCCTGTCTGTTGTACTATAATACTGTTAATCTAACACAAGCCCCACCTTAACAACAACACAGTACTTGTTAGCCATGATCTGAGCAAGAAATACTTAAATTTTGAAGCTCTAACATACGACTGATGATATTTCACTGAAAATGCACTGCACTGTGAATTTACACTAAAAGACTGGCCAGGGATTCGCACTTGTAGAGCATCATTCACTAGTTATCCAACTCAAACAACACATACAAACAAAAATTTTTCAGATGAAAAAACCTGGTCTTTTGTTCTTACAACTCTGCCAGCATTTACATAACATTTAAATTAACTAACCAACAGGGCTCTGTATGAACATCGATAAAAAACCAAGCTCAACGTGAACGGAAATCGAGTCTAGACTAGCTACATTACCACAGTGGTTGGTTATTCCTCTAACAGCTTGGCTTGTCACCTGATACTATATACAGAGTGGCCCAAAAGTCTGGATTCATCGGCGCATACCCTTACATAAATTTAAATTTTTTATTTCAGACCCAAAATGTCTTCAAAACTGCCAAGAGAAAATATAATCTTCCAAACATCACTCAACTTTTCTTTTTTTCTTTAGGGTCACTTGAAGGCAGCATTACAGAATTCAATGTATTCACAAAAGTCAGAGGCCATTTATATTTTAAATACAAATATCTGTATGGATCCAGTGGATCATCCTACTGAGCATACAGGTCTACGAGTGGTTTTTAATACAAGCCCACTTCCGGAACAAACTACGCTCATAATCCAAGGTTCCAAGTGTGGCCCCAAGTGTTAAGTTACCTGAATTTGTAAAGGATGCACCATAATCTTCATCAGCATTTCCTGATCAGGAAGGAGACTGTCCAAATCCAGCCCCTGACACTTTACTGCCTGGATCAAATCAAAAACATAGATAACAGTTGTTCTAAAAGCCTATCGATGAACACCCAACTACATAGAATACTTATATCTCTGAAGGGAAAGTAAATACATTGGTTGTCTGAGCTTTAAAACCAACATTTCAACTGTTTATATGACAAATGTAATAAATAAGTAGGTTTTCATATGAAAATACTGAATAAAAATTGTGTTACCTTGCTAAGAAACATGGCATAGTAGCGGTGCAATGGCAAATGAAATGTTATTTGATTGGGAGCAGGCTGAGAAAAGGAGAAAGAGGAAAGTCAGACTCAACATGCCAAATGTTGAGTGCACAAATAGAGAATCATCATTCTGATAAACATGAATGCCAACAACCAGAAATTACTGTACCTCATCAACAAAGCCAATGGCATCAAACCATATCTGTAAAGTCTCCAAGCAATAGCGTGCAACTGTTTTGGTGTAATCCTGTGTTTCCTGTTAAGAAATCAAATTACACAAAACATCCTGAATTTCATCAACACATGTCACTCAAGTCAATAATGACATAAGAACTGGCTTATTACAAGGGATGAGGACTGTTTTTGTCAGGGTTCTGTACTTCCTGGAAAAATCAAAATGCACATGTGCATTTAAAAACCGTATCCAATTGGGACATTACTTTGACTTTGCAGTGTGTAAGCAGTCCCCACATAGGCTGGGCACAGGCTTCTAGTTCAGCAGCAAAAGCCGCATAGTATGTCTGTGATTCAAACTCCACATGCTCGTTCAATTCCCTCTTGTTTAGATTCATTCCTGAAGATAGAGAAATATCAGATCATTAAGAAAGAAAAAAAATGATATACAGTCGTGGACAAAAGTTTTGAGAATTACATAAATATTGGAAATCGAAAAAAAGTTGCTGCTTAAGTTTTTATAATAGCAATTTGCATATACTCCAGAATGTTATGAAGAGTGATCAGATGAATTGCATAGTCCTTCTTTGCCATGAAAATTAACTTAATCCCGAAAAAGAACTTTCCACTGCATTTCATTGCTGTCATTAAAGGACCTGCTGAGATCATTTCAGTAATCGTCTTGTTAACTCAGGTGAGAATGTTGACAAGCACAAGGCTGGAGATCATTATGTCAGGCTGATTGGGTTAGAATGGCAGACATGACATGTTAAAAGGAGGGAGATGCTTGAAATCATTGTTCTTTCATTGTTAACCATGGTGACCTGCAAAGAAACGTGTGCCACCATCATTGCGTGGCATTAAAATGGCTTCACAGGCAAGGCTACTAAGATTGCACCTAAATCAACAATTTATAGGATCATCAAGAACTTCAAGGAAAGAGGTTCATTTCTTGTTAAGAAGGCTTCAGGGCGTCCAAGAAAGTCCAGCAAGCGCCAGGATCGTCTCTTAAAGAGGATTCAGCTGCGGGATCGGAGTGCCACCAGTGCAGAGCTTGCTCAGGAATGGCAGCAGGCAGGTGTGAGCGTATCTGCACGCACAGTGATGAAGACCTTTGGAAGATGGTTTGGTGTCAAGAAGGGCAGCAAAGAAGCCACTTCTCTCCAAAAAAAACATCAGGGACAGATTGATCTTCTGGGGCAAAGTCATATTCTCGGATTAAGCCTCTTTCCGATTGTTTGGGGCATCTGGAAAAAGGCTTGTCCGGAGAAGAAAAAGTGAGCTCTACCATCAGTCCTGCGTCATGCCAACAGTAAAGCATCCTGAGACCATTCATGTGTGGGGTTGCTTCTCATCTAAGGAAGTGGGCTCACTCACAATTTTGCCCAAAAACACAGCCATGAATAAAGAATGGTACCAAAACATCATCCAACAGCAACTTCTTCCAACAATAAAACAACAGTTTGGTTAAGAAGAATGCATTTTCCATCACGATGGAGCACCGTGCCATAAGGCAAAAGTGATAACTAAGTGGCTCGGGAACAAAACGTTGAAATTTTTGGTCCATGGCCTGGAAAAATCCCCAGATCTTAATCCCATTGAGAACTTGTGGTCAATCCTCAAGAGGCGGGTGGACAAACAAAAACCCACTAATTCTGACAAACCCCAAGAAGTGATTATGAATGAAAGGGTTGTTATCAGTCAGGATTTGGCCCAGAAGTTGATTGAGAGCAGCCCAGTCGAATTGCAGAAGTCCTGAAAAAGAAGGGCCTACACTGCAAATACTTACTCTTTGCATAAATGTCATGCAATTGTCGATAAAAGCCTTTGAAACGTATGAAGTGCTTGTAATTATATTTTAGTACATCACAGAAACAAAGATCTAAAAGCAGTTTAGCTGCAAACTTTGTGAAAACTAATATTTGTCATTCTCAAAACTTTTGGCCACGACTGTATGTATGTAAAAAATAGAATAATAGTTCATCGTTCTGACACAATAATATTCACATATGTTTTACTTCACTCAAGGCCTATGTAGCCTCTAGCAAATCAAGAAATATAAAAAATAAAAAAAAAAACAAACAACAAAAAAAAAAAAAAACACACATACACAGATAAAATAGACAAGTACATGCACAGTTGTGCCACCAATTAAAAACACTTTTGTTTATAAGAATTTTTTTGTTTATACATGAAGAAAAAAAATTATAGGGTAACGCAAAAGAAAAAAAAAAGTGACATTTAAACTGACCTTGAAAAAAGGAGACAAAGCTCATCCAAAGCATGAGCAGAGAGTGATCCTCCAAAAAACGCTTGGCTACACTTTGGTGAGAGAGAATATTAATAAAGTCGCTAACTAAAGGCCAGTAGGTGTTGTTCTTCAACAAGGCTTCACCACAGTTCACCACTACATGACGATTATTCTCTTCATCTACAATAAAAAATAAAATAAAAGGGTCAATTTAATAAGATAATTACACTGTACACACATATACACATACACACATTATAATATAGCCATTTCAACTGGTGTAATAATTGCTGCACACTTCACATTAATTCATTACAGACATATACAGGTACATCTTGATAAATAATATCATCAAAAGCTGATTTATTTCAGTAATTCTATTTAAAGTCATTATATAGATTCAATACACACAAACGGATATATTTCAAGAGTTTATTTCTTTTAATTTTGACGATTATGGCTTACAGCTAATAAAATCTCAATATTCAATATCTCATAAAGATTAGATATCTCAGAGAATTAGAAAAAGATTTTTTAAACACAAACGTTAGACTACTGATAGGTATGAACATGTACAGCACTCAATACTTGGTCAAGGCTCCCTTTGCATGATGTACTGCAAAAATGCAGCATGGCATGGAGGCGATCAGTCTGTGGCACTGCTGAGGTGTTATGAAAGCCCAGGTGGCTCCGATAGCAGATTTCAGCTCTCCCCTCTTCACAATACCCTTTTTGTCCTTTGCCCAGGTAAGGCGCCTCTTGTGTCGTCTCTAGCTCAAGAGTGGCATGACACAAGGAATGTCCTGGATAGATCTGTGCATAGTGGCTTTTGAAGCACTGACTCCAGCTGCAGTCTACTCCTTGTGAATCTCCTCCAAATTCTTGAATGGGTTTCTCTTCTCTTCCCCGTTGCTTTTGGGCTTTTTTCACCACATTTTTTCCGTCCATTTAAATTTTTATTAAATGTGCTTGGATACACAACTCTGAACAGGCAGTCTACTGAACCAGACTGAGAGACCATTTAAAGGCTCAGGAAACCTTTACAGGTGATTTGAGATAATTAACTGATTAGAGAGCGACACCACAAGTCTCCAATATTTAACTTTTTCACAATATTCTAATTTTCTGAGATACTGAATTTTGGGTTTTCATTAGCTTTAAGCCAAAAATCAACACTTGAAATAAACACTTGAAATATAATCAGTCTGTCTAATGGTTATCTGTCTATCGTATCTAGATACGAGTTTCACTTTCTGAATTTAATTACTAGAATAAAATAAATAAAAATAAAAAAAATTTCTAAAAAATTTTTTTCTAAATTGAAATACATGTTTTTCTTTTGCATGCTTCACAACCAGAACATTCTGACAGTCTGGATCTCACTCAAAAATGTATAAGACTTGCAAAAACTTGATCAAAGCATGACATTCACTCTGGGGAGATCAAACGCATCTTCCAAGATTTTTTTTTTTTTGGGAGACTGCCTGTTTTTATCACGTCTCCTTACTCAATATGATCATAGCTTGAGAAAGGTTTTTTAAAGGCCATTTGTCGAAATGTATTATAGTCTAGGAAAAAAATAAATAAAATGCTGAAACCTGACTCGTAGTTTTTCTGACTATTTGCAATTCAGCCCAAATAACATTTAATGTGCTCTTCCCAGACTGCCACACATTTAACTGTCTTTAGTAAAAATAAAAAAATAAAATTATTAAAAAAAAAAAAAAACCACACACACAATAACAGTCTATCTAATCATTTAAGTTTACCTAACATTACAAAACTTTATAAACACCATCACCAGGTTCCCCCTTCATCCACTGCTATTGAGGATAGTGCTATGACTGGAAGTAACATTGAGCAAACAAACATTTGACCACATTCTACATGGTTATTTACATGGTTTAATGAAATCAAAAGCTGAACTAATGGTTCAGGAGGTACAGTAGTTGTATAGTAACAAAAGTTTCCCATTAGTAACTATTCTGGCTTTTATGCATTTTTATTTAGCTATATTAAGAGACAGTGTTACCCATCACTCTCTCATTAGTAAAACTAGTCAGAGATGGAGCCAATCACACGAGAATCTGAATCTTCTGATGAAGTAAAACAGTGCACTGTGTGTTGCACGAAGCACTGAGAACAATGTTTCCTTCAGCAAAGGTTTTTTTTTCTTTTCAATTATGCCCAGGGCAAGTGGGCTGGGATGTGGGCAGTGAAGGATGGGTACACATCATTTTTAAATTGGGGGGAGGGACCAGTTGTGGTAAGTGTTTTTTTTTTATGCTGTAAAACTGTATTAAGCAGATTTTTGCAACCATAAATTGAGCAGTATTTTTGAGACCAACAAATCAAGACCAGCATGCATGTTGTACCTTGCAGCTCACTCTTGATAAGGCAGCTCTCCATCATGTAGAGCAGTACGGTGACCATGATGTCTAGTAGCTGGCACTCCTCGGTGACCTGACGTGCTAACTCTTCATTACTGAACAGCTGCACACTGATATGAACTATTCGGTTGGACATCGTGTCTGATTCATGGCTCTTCATTAGAGTCTTCATGATAAAGGCATAGTGCTGGACAAACGTTTTAGTGAACGTGATCTGAATAGGAAAGGTGAATAGGGTACAAATCTATCAGTCACTTACAGTAGGTTCATAATCCATCGTCTCATTGCTTTGCTTAGAAGTAAGCTATTCTGACAAATGCAATAAATGAAATGCACTGAAATAAAAAACAATGGAAAAAAACAGAACCCTGTCTGCATTAAGTGATCATAGTACTTTCATTCACTCATTGTCTATACCACTTTATCCTGTATTCAAGGTCACGGAGAACTTGGAGCCTATCCCAGGTGACTTAGGGCACAAGGCGGGGTACACCCTGGACAGAGTGCCAAACTATTGCAGGGCACACTCTCATACACTCACTCTCACCTACACTATGGGCAATTTGGGAACGCCAGTTAGCCTAATCTGCAGGTCTTTGGACTGTGGGAGGAAACCGGAGTACCTGGAGGAAACCCACCAGGCACGGGGAGAACATGCAAACTCCATGCACACAGAGATGGGAATCGACCCTGGCCGGGAATCGAACCCTGGAAGTGCAAGGCGACAGTGCTAACTACTACACCACCATGGCGTGATCAAAATAACTATATTAAAAAATATAAAAAATAAAATAAAAAAAATAAAATATTAATTAATTTAAAAATATATAAGTAAATAAAGAGTAGCAAAAAATAAATAGTTTCAACATGAGCAAACTGCTTCAGTATAAAATGTATACCTTATATTCTTGATCTGGCAACATGTTGAGTAGAAAAGTAACCATCTTCTGTGGAAACTCATATTTAATAGTCCAAAACAATAACTCCTCTAAAAAACATTTATGTTTTAGAACGTCCATTATAGACGAATCTACAAAAAAAGAAACAGGATATAAGATATAATAAATAAATGATTGAGAAATGGAACACTGCACGGAAATCATTCACCTTTGGTACTGCTACTCAGCTTTACTCTCTTTCTCTGGCCTATACTCTGTCCTCCATCCTGATCCTCCTGTTTAAGAAAGATAAATAGCACTTAGATTTTCTTATAGACGACACTGAGGCTTAAAACACAATGTAGTATTCTCTTATAGTAAAAATAATCAATGACAGAGTGTTGTGGTGCAGTTACCATATAACATTCAGGAACTCAAATGTGCTGTGATGTAATCAATACTCAAACATGCACATTACAATGCATTACTGCTGAAAATTGAGATGCTGTTTTTAAATCTTACCTCTTTATTTTCTTCATTTGGGCCGAGTGCTGCAGTGGCCCCTAAAACAAACAAAATAAATAAATAAATATATGCAAAAGCAAATGAAAAGTGTCTTATTTATAAATAAAAAGGTATCCACCAACCAATAAGAATGAAAACAATTACCCATTAAACCAAGTGCTCCACCCCCAGCCAAAGAGTCTGCTGCCCCTACCGCTGCCCCTGCTCCTGCCGACCCCTTATCCTCCGCAGATACCAGGCCAGAATTCTTGAGTGCTGACAGGTATTTCTCATAGTTTCTCTTGGCATACACATTCTCCTCTTGGCCTGTCATCAAAGAGAAACAAGTACCCTTAAAAAAACAAACAAGGCCTCCGAGTGTGATTACGGTGCGTGAGCGAGCAGTTAGAAAAGATGCTGTCAGCTGGCGTCACGTGGTTCGGAGGAAACATGTGATAGTCTTCGGCCCTCCCGGCTGAGTGGTAGTAGTAGCCTTAATGTGAAGCCCCCTAGTGATGGGGAGGAATTGGACACGACTAAATTAGAGAGAAAATCGGGGAAAAATCCAAAAAAAAAAAAAAAAAACTTGAAATCAAAACTCTGGCTTAAGTGTTATAGAAGCAAGTTAAAATAAAAATTAAAAAAAGAACTCTGGCCTAAGTGTTATTAAAGCAGAGTTCAGATGTGGGTGACTGTAGAGTGACAAGAACAGCACATAACGTGTGATGTTAACAAGTCATGTGATACAGTAAAACTTAGCTTTAACTTAGCAATCATGCAAACTAACACATGCCAATGATGGTGTGAGTCATTATGAATGGCTGACAATATATTAATTTAATATGGATAATATATTTGTTAATCCCAAGCACAATACTCACCTTTGCAATGTGGATATTACAGAAACATGTATCATGAAAATAAGTGGGGGGGTGTTGTGGTGTGAGCAGTTGGTTAGTAATAAGATTTCTCATCGTACACTGTAAGCCCAGCTAAGGACATGGATTAAACCAAACTGTTTTACTCAACTGGATATACCTACCCATGCTGAGTTCTTTAAAGGTCTGCTGATTGGTTAAGATCTTTGTGAGGACTGTGCGCATGGCTCCACCCATTTTGGTGAGGTCTTCTAGGAAAGAAATCTGAGGCTCTAGCTGCTGAAGGACCTTCTGAAGATCTCTCTCAGTGGTGGATTCTGGGAGGGGAAAACAACTGTTTACGGGACATATGACCTGTTCAAAGTTATTTTACACCAAATTAAGAAACCAATTCCTAATGCTGCAATGTAAGTGAGGGAGGGCCATTACTAGACTAAAAATCTAAATATTCAAGTATTAATACTAATTTTAATTCAATGATAACGATTATATTACACTGCCAGGCAAAAAAGGACAGTGTATCAGAAGCGTCCAACTATTGGTATGCATCAAGGAAAGGAAACAACTAAGATGATCTAAAATTACTGAAATTGGGTTAAGAACTGTCCAGCACATTATAGAGCTGAACCGTCTTCTTTACAGTAGAAATGTGTATTGAAAAAAAAAAAAAAAAAAAAAAAAAAAGAATTGATAACACTTAACACTTGAGGCTGTGTCATTAAAAAAAAAAAAATCAATCAGAGAAAAAAGGAAAGAGCATAAAGTGATGCACCCATTATGACTAGAGCCCCACTGTATAAGTTTAGGGAGACAGTGTTATGATCTGGGGTTGCTTCCGTTGGTCAGGTCCAGGCTCAGAATTGTTATGTGGTAATAAATTGAAGTCATCTGATAACTTTTATCCCATTAGAGCATTATTCTTATTCTATGAACAAATGTTCATATATTAGGACTGAAATTATAAGAAGTAGTTCTAGGAGCACGAGGAAACCTCTGCACACATGAATTGGCCACTACATTGCAGGTCATGATCAATTCTTACAATCTGCAACCTTTATGGGCAGCACAGTTTGTTGACTACTTTTAAGCCTGTGAAAATGGCAAGATTTTTTGTAAGAGCTTTATTTGCTAATCTTTTAATGCAATATTATGTTGATGACCCCAAATAAAAGACGAATGTCCACACTTCAGTAACATTTTTAGCAGCTTCATTTCAAACCAATTGTGATGGTGTACAGAGGCAAATTTATAAAAATAGCATCACTGTACGAATACTTGTGGACCAGCCTGTATGCATTAAACAAATAATATTCCCTGGTTGTCACATGACACAATGGTTCTGGAAACGCAAGAATGTGACTAATGTGCCTCACCTGACTCTGTGTAGCCATCTCTCAGGTACTGTATTATGTTGATAATAAAACGAGGAAGAACCATCTCAGACATAAGCAGCAGATCTCTAGGAACTGATGGAACATTCTCTCCGGTTCGTAACCGATGTCTTCGGCAAAACCTGCCAAATTTAAGAACATTGTTAACAAGAAAATCCATTAACTCGCAAAATTTACTAGACATTTAAAAATATATATAATTTAAAATATACTGTACCCAAATGGCAACAAAATCAAAGAAAGGTAAATATAACAAAATAAAAGTAACATTTTGTAAAGTTCTTTTTGCTGTGTCAGGGAAAAGAACTGATTTAAATCACAGGGAATGTACACTTATGCTTCTTCCTTAAGATGCATAAAACTAAGGAGTTCTTCGCTGTTAAATTTTTATTTTCTATAATAAATCGCTTACAGTAGTTCTGGTCATAATAATAAACAATAGGTTTATATCACTGTGCTCATTTGAATACATTATCGCTATTACAGGAACCCATACAGACATTTCATATTTAATTGTATGGAATGGACACTCCATGTCTAACTATAAACAGATTAAAAGATTTATTTATTGATAAGTTAAAGATTATAACAATGACATATGCTGTTATGGGGGGGGGGGGGGGGGGCGGGGGTCATTGCACACCAGGAAATGAATGCCCACTGAGCGTGTTGATTAAAACTGAAGTGAGACAGAAACATGGATGATTATCAATCCAGTTGTTCATGTGATTTGGTCAGCTTACAAGTAAAAAAAAAACTGCCTCCTAAATCATACAAATTTAAGTTTTACCCCTGCCATTTCAATGTACATCACTGTTATTTCATTTGTTTTGTTCAATACACCCTAATCACTAAACTTTATCACAAACACTAAAGAGGTAAATAAGTACCTTCATACTAAATGAAAACGTATAAATTAAGAAAGCAACCCTGAAACCAAAAGCAGGTTTCATAACACCAAACACAACACCAGCTGCCAAATCTGGGTAAAATAATTACAGCACATCGCCTCCTTCATCAGCTGCTTGTTGTGTGAAGAAGCCCAGATAAGTCTTTCCTAAATCACCCTGTTAAAACTCTCACAAGTAGCAAAATGATATTTTATTCTGTAGTTGTAACTAACATAATGGTGTGCCATTTGGATTATGTCCTCATGTCGTCATGACAACCAAAGCCTAACATAAAACAAGAGTATTATTTCAACAGATGACTGATCGTACCACCTACTGTACACTTAGCAGCAATTAAATTTAAATTACTAGTCTTAAAAAAAAGAAGGGAGAGCGACAGACAGATGGATCTTTCTCTGTAAGACAGTTTACTGTGTTCTTCTGCAATAAAAAAATCTATCAAGAAAAGAAACAAATATATGGATAATATTTTGCAGCTAGGTGTGCTGATAAGACATGCACTATAACATCAGTAACTATAACAACATGAGTTATTCAAATGTTTTGTGTTTGCACAGTAACTTTTCTCCACTGATTATCTAGAAATGCAGTTTTCACTTTTTTTTGGTACAATGAACTACACCAAAGACTTGGAACTGTACTGTAGACATGAACATGGACAGAATAGTAGCGCATTAGTATTAGTACCACTATTCCTCAATTCATAAGAAATCAAATTAAAGCTGTCATCAGTTACACTGGACACCTGTGTGTAAAACCACAAAACACCCGACATGCAAAACTTATATATTCGGTTTGTACTTGAGCTGCTTGTATTTTAAACGATATCGATGCAATTGAATGTAAAGAAGAAAAAGGCAAGTGCTGTCAGTGAGGCTCTCCGAGGTTAAAAATAAACCACTGACACTCTGTAAGGCGTGCAGCTAGGCTAAGCTAGGCTAGGCTAGGCTAAGATAAGCTAGGCTAAGCTAGCTGTGTTACTGTGCGAGGAACCTGGAGGGGGAAGAGTATACTCTTTAGCAAGTTATTATTGTATTATTCCTCGACCTGGTGCTCATGACATGCATTGAGTTGAAAACACCCATCCAAAAAAGTACAGAACAGACAGGTGACATTAGCTAATAATGATCTCTCAGCTAGCTAATGACTAAACATGGACAGCTAGACAGCTAGCTATGGAGCAGCTGAACTTACCCACTTTCTCGCATGACATTACTGTCTCCGCAGTCGCAGGCCCCGCCAGCCTGACTCCTAAACATATTAAAATCATGGCCGGTGTGGTCGCCGTTATTAAAGCACTCAGCGCAGAGTGACATGCACGGCGAAATGCCACAGGTCCGACAGCGATATGCTACAAAATTAGCAGTCCAGACCAAGCCGCAGAGCGTAGCGTTATCATAGGAGCGGACGGTTTTGCAGAACTCCTCGAACCCGTCCCCTCCTGCCAGCAGGTATTTACACCAGTCCAGGGCCTCGGTGTCCGCCGCCGGTTTCTCCGGATTAAGAACATTATCCAGCAGTTCCTGAAGTTGTCGGACCCCAGAGCTATTGTCAGTCCGATTGAGGTCTGCTTTTAAGTGAGCGGCTGTAGCTTTCTTATCCCGGCGTAGCAGCGACGCCGCCATCGTTCACTCCGAACTGTTGTCCACAATTTATTTTGGTTGTCTTGTTGCAACGTTCACGTCTTTTCTCGCGAGATCATGAAGCGCGCCGCCAAAGTGACAGTACAGTGTAGTAGTAAATATGAGAGGGTCGATCAGCAGGGAAGCCGAGATGCTGCTTATCTGCCATGGCCCTGCAGGTCAGGTGACAACACACACACACACACACACACACACACACACACAAACACTGCTATTTTTAGAAAGAAGTGTGTTAATGGATTTTAACAACAAAAACTAATAATAAAAAAACATTCTATCAGTAGCTATAAACACATATAAATCAGATGATTTATTTTTTTGTGTTACACATGTCGAAAGAAGTGTGACATGGGATCACTTGTAAATTTCGTTGTTTTTGTTTCAAACAATACTGAGGATTTCAAACCTATGAATGAACACATATGGGATTAGGTAATTATGTAACAACAACAAAAACAGTCAGTTGGTATTTTAAGACACGGAGGTCAGCTGTTCTGGAATAGTTCTTACACGAACAGTGTTGGCAAGTGCATTTGCAACACCCATCACGCACATGATGAACCTGGCTCTCATGAAGTCCATCCCAGGAACCTCAGAGGAGAAGTTTGATTTAGGGTTACCAGCCTCAAAAATCACCAATTAATCTAGCACCTCAGATTAGAGCCGTTATGAAGGCTTTACAGATCATAAGTAGCAGATACACCTCAACATTAACTGTTCAAAGGAGATTATAGCATATTTTGGACGCCTTCAGCATTGTTTTAAAAGCTATAAACAAATAAAGATCAGGAATGACCATGTGGTTAGAAAGTGATCAGAAACTTTTAAACAGTAGTTAAATAAACCTAACAACTTTTGATAGTGTGCATAATGATAGTAAAATAATAAATATAAATGTGTATCATTATTATTATTAGTATTATTTTGATTATTGTTGTGTGAATGAGAGGAACCTAAGTGGAAAGGTACGCTACAGGGAGCAGAGGTAAAGAAGGTGCAGGACTTTAAGTACTTACTGTAGGGTCAACGGTCCAGAGCAACGGAGAGTGTGAAAAGGAGGTGAAGAGGCAGGTACAGGCAGGTTGGAATGGATGGAGAAAAGTGTCAGGTGTGTTATGTGACAAAAGAGTATCAGCGAGAATGAAAGGAAAGGTGTACAAGACAGTGGTGAGGCCAGCGATGCCATATGGCTTAGAGACAGCGGCACTGAAGAAAAGACAGGAGGCAGAGTTGGAGTTAGCAGACATGAAGATGTTGAGGTTCTCTTTGGGAGTGACAAGGATGGATAGGATCAAGAATGATTTTGTCAGATGGACAACTCATGTTAGATGTTTTAGACATAAAGTCAGAGAGGCCAGATTGAGGTGGTTTGGACATGTTCTTAGGAGAGATTGTGAGCATATTTGTACAGGATGCTGAGGTTGGAACTGCCAGAGAGGAGGTCTAGAGGAAGACCAAAGAGGAGACTTATGGATGCAGTGAGGGAGGACATGAAGTTAGTTGAGAGAAGAGGATGCAGAGGATAGGGTTAGATGGAGGCAGATGATTCGCTGTGGCGACCCCTGAAAGGGAATAGCCGAAAGACAAAGTTAATTTGTTGATGTTGATTCCTCTTTAGTAACCATTTCATCCTGGTCCAAGACACTGTGCGTAGTAATTACAATAACAAGTAAAATCCCTTGTATTCTTCACATAGCTGGACTACAGTATGTGTAGTGTTTGTGTTATGGGATATGGAAGCCTTTTGTCATGAAAAAAACAGGCCCAGCCAATTTTCCCCCAAACCAAATATCCAAATGTCTTTTGGTCAGATGAGATAAAGGTAAACCTTTTGGGCATAATTCTAAGAGATGGTGGAACATACTGGTGGCAACATCATGCAATGAGACAGTTCCTGTGCAGCTGGCGCTGGGCCGTCTGCCAGAAAAGAAATGAACTAATACAACTCTATCTGCCACAAAACCTTTCCAAGCACAATAACGATCCAAAGCACAAATCTAATTCAACAAAGTAATGGCTTTAGAAGATCAATGGTTTGGACTGGGCCTGTCACAGCCCAGGTACTGTAGAAGTCTTATTAAAAACCTGTTGAATAACTCGAAGAGGACTATACACAGAAGATTCCTTTGCAATCTGAAAGATCTAAAGTACTTTTCCAAAGAAAAGTGACTATAAAATAAAAATTCCAAATCAAGATGTGCTAAGTTCATAGACTGATACCTAAAACAGTGAGTGATGTATTACAAGCAAATGGTAACAGGATGTGCCCACTTATCAAGTAGGTTAGTGTAAGTTGCATCTACGCCGCCATAAAGCATCTCTATTCATTTTTCATAAAAACTTTATTGGTTGCAGTGTCATGATCAGGGAAAAAGGTCAGACATGATTTATCTTATTTTAATCCTCCTGTTCCTGGAAACACCTGGATCTTTTAGATTTGCACATGTGGGCCTTTAATTTATACCAGTTTTCAAAACAGTTCAAATCTGAAAGATGAAAAGGCTATGAAAACAACGTTTATCCGGTTATTTCATCATTATCATTTATGGACACAATCTGTACCAAGGCAAACAATTAAATATTGATTCATTCATTAATTATATTTATTTATATTTATACTTTAGTAATCCCCAAGCCACCACTGTAAAATGGTTTAACGGTGGACGTTGAGTCTATTTTACAGACACTGGGTGCAAGTCTAGAATATGCCTTATTCTGTGTGGCCATGGCACAATCTGTCTCATTGCCAGTGAGACTAAAAAATAGTGTGCATCTGAGCACTCATGTATGTGAAACAATGCCGTACGCTGTGACATAAGCAGCATCTAGGGTTTTTTTTTTTTAGGTCTAAATTCCCTCTAAAGGACATTTGCTCACTCACTCACTCACTCATCATCTATACCGCTTAATCCTCTATTCAGGGTCACGGGGGCTGGAGCCTATCCCAGGAGACTTAGGCACATGGCAGGGTACACCCTGGACAGGGTGCCAATCCATCGCAGGGCACACACACACACACACACACACACACACACACACACACACTCACATACTCATTCACACACTACGGCCAATTTAGGAACGCCAATTAATCTAACCTACATGTCTTTGGACTGTGAGAGGAAACCGGAGTACCTGGAGGAAACCCACCAAGCACGGGGAGAATATGCAAACTCCATGTACACAGAGGCGGGAATCGAACCTGGACGGGAACCTGGAGGTGCAAGGTGACAGTGCTAACCACTACACCACCGTGCCGCCTCTAAAGGACATTTGGAACAACAAAAATAAATACTTATAACTTTTGTAACACTTATTAACCAAATCCTTACTGTGCTAGTTAGGCTGGAATCCTTGTGCATGTACTGCAGGTTTTGAAATGTTAACAATGTTAACAAACAGAAGTGTTACACTAGCCCATCTTAAAACATGCAGAGACATTTCAGACAAAGAAACAATTTATTAAACAAGCATTTTATTAAACATCCAGTAACAAACAGCCCATCGATAGTGAAATTGTACACTTCCAAGTTCTGTACAACAAAGCTAACATGACTAAAATAACAAAAACAGATTTTCAATGTCTTCCAAACACTGTACTACAGTATTAAATTAATTCTTGGAGGCAACAGCCCTATAAACAACAAAGCGAGCACTATGACATACCAGTGTTACAGCCTGTTGTAGGTGAAACATTGAAGCATCATACCACAAACAATGTAGTTTACTGTGTATTAAAGAAGAGAGGAATACTAAAGAGAATAAAACTCTAAGCCTGCATTTTTTAGAAGAGTCATTCCTTTGTTGTAGTCACTGGTCATGCTGCTATGTATCTCTATTTATAACTGTGGTGCTTTTCTCCCAAGCTAGTCATATCAGCAAAACTGAAAGTGATATTTATTTAGGCAAATTTTGAAGGCAAATCTCATTATTTGCTTTTTTTCTAGATCATTGAAAGTCTTCCAAAGAATAATTTGGCCCATTCAAAAATGTTCGTTGAACACACAACTCTAAACACTTAAGATTTCCAGCAGGATTTACACAGGATTAAGGATGAACTTAAACCTGTGACTTCTTTGGTGGAACCTTTGCAAATATTCCACATGTGCAAAACATATTTCAAATCTGAAGTGACTGTATACACTTATACTGACTTTTCTTTTTTCCTATGTATAGATTGTATTTTGAGATACTACTGTATAAGGTTTGAGGGCTTTTCCTTCTCACTGCTGTAACGATGTAAAAAGCAGCAGGTTAGGACAGAAGTCTCGTCTCGTCAGTTTTTGGCAGTGATTCTGCACAATCAGACTTTATAACTTATCTAGAAATAAGCATTGTATAAGCAGCTATCACAAAACATTCACTTAAATTATGGTTAAAAACAAACAAACAAACAAACAAAAAACACAGAATAAATATATTAAATATATTTAAGGCTTAGAGTTTTATCACTTCAGCCAAATGAAATACTCACTTTCAGATTTGAAGATATTTAGCAGGAATCTTTTATTTTATATTAAGAAGCACAGAACTTCATGTCCAAAGGCATAATAAAAGGCATCAAGGATATTTACCCTAGCTATGAACAGAAATGCTGAAAGATTTAACAATAACTTAATGTTGATCTACATACTTTATAACTGATTGTGTGGTGATATTTTTCAACCGTATTTTTCTGATCATGCTGACATTTCTAACTTTTAAATATCCTATACACTCCCATTGTTCTCATATTGAATTTGTAAAAAATATCTGCTGCCTATATCTACATACAATCCTTTTTTCTAGAAAACAATCCTAAATACCTCTTCAGTTACAGCAGTGTTCAACTGCATTCTATATTACTGTACATTTAAAGAATAACCTAGGTTTCATCGCCGTAAATGTATGTAACTGGATTTTTTTTTTTAATTAATAGCATTTAGAATGTAAACCCACAGTGAATACTTTAGTGCACTGTTTATAGTCCAGAAGTACACCAGGAATGCTTCTAGTTTTATTCATCCACAAGATGTCAGCATTCCGCTAATAAGAGCATACAGTTGGTGTTTTTTTTCTCCCCTAAGAACTGGTATCATGTTCTAAAATGTTGAAGACATTAGAATTAGAGACAGGCGTGTATCTAGACATGAAATAATTTTGTTCCGGTAATTTTCAGCACATCACCCTCTCCTCTATTGTGTCTTTCTCTGAGAAAGCACACAGTCTCATATGGTGTGTCCCATAGTAGTATTGACCAAGCCTTTAATATTAGTGACAGGTCTGACATCATGCAGCTGCCTGCGTCTGTCGATAAACGCTGCCAACCTGGCCGTATCCAGTGGAGTTTTGGAATAATCCCCACTGTGAGCGCTCACCCACGGGTGCTGCAAACATGCTGTCGAGCTCGGTCTTTTTCTGGCATCCTGGTTCAGAGTTGAGACAATGAAATCTCTTGCTGCTTGACTCACACCACAGAAATACTCATCCGGGAAGCAGAAGTCCAGTTTACAGATGTTAACACAGGTCTCCTCTAGGCTCTCATCCAAAAACGGAGAGACCCCACTCAGCATGACGTAGGCCAGCACGCCGACACTCCACACGTCTGTGGAGAAAAACACGGATGTGCCCTGGATCAGCTCTGGAGCAGCAAACTCGGGGTTTCCCAGCAGGAGGTGCACATACCGGTGCCCTGATATCTGCACTGCATCACCCAAGTCTATCAGCTTCACACACGGTACAGGCATGCGCAGGTTGACCATTAGGTTTTCAGGCTGTACGAAAGAATAACGTATTAGTGAATTAACAAAACAGAGTATAAAGAATTAACATATAATGGGTGAATGTCGGAGAAAATCATGCACACACATGGCTTAGTGAGAACAGTGGTTACATGTAAGCTATTAGCCCTACGTTACTGCATTCTCCACTACTGTGTTATGTGAAGCATTTGTATTACTGTTGAATCTACAGTATAAGACCTTTCCCCAAATGTCTAGTTTATTCTTCAACATAGAAAATACTATATTGTTAAAAACAGCCAGATTCGCCGTGTCATCGGCTTACCTTCAAGTCCAAATGAGCCACTTTGCAGGTGTGCAGGTGCTTTAAGGCCTCCACTGTGTCCTTAATAAAGAATGCCACCTTCTCTTCCATTAGCTCATCGTGGGCCACCAGGTAATCAAGCAGACGCCCACCTTCCAGCCTGGACAAAAACACAAATATTAAAATAGGGAAAAGAACGCACATGTATACAAAAGAAATATTTCCCTTAAACCTGAAATCAATACTTCTGCATATTTAATTATAAACCTAATTATATTTAAACAAATAACATTGCATTGTTATTCAGACAGGACAATCTAGACCTCGAGGAATTATTATTATTATTATTTTTCCAAAGCCTTTCGGTTTCATTGCCTCATGTCAATAAGGAACAAACTGGCCATCACATTGTGCATGCCGTAATCAAAGCTATAGGCCATCGAATGAACCATTCATGTATGAGAATATTTTGGAGCAGCCAGTGTCTATATGTCTATCCTGCCTCTTTTAATTTTATGTGTTTTGTGTAAAAATCACCTGATCTGATAGTGAATTCTAGCATTAGGCAAATACAATTTCAGACACATTACAAAATATTAATTATATTCACCTTGCAATAATTTATTTATTTATAAAAATGAAGCCAAAAAGGGGGAAAAAAAACATGTTTTACATACAGCTTACATAGGAATTTGATTAGTTTAATTTAGATCAGTACATGTGCAGGCCTCTATAAAAGAAGAAATTTAGGCAGTTTGCTGGTCTAAAGCAATTTGGAGTTCAACATTTTACAGAGAGAATTATTGTGGACGGTGGCCAATTTTCCCTGGAGTGAAGGTCCCAGCACATTCACTCCAAGGTCAGACTATGCAATGCTCAGAGAAATACAAAAAACCTAAGAGCTATACATATCTCAGATACTACAGGCCTCCCTGAGCATGTTAAAGTCAATGATCGCATTATTAGAAGACGACTAAACAAGTACGGTTTGTTTGGTTTGCCAGGAGAATCCTCTTCTCTCTAAAAAGAACATGGAAGCACAACTGAGGTTTGCAAAATAGCATTTGAACAAACTACGAGGTTTCTGGAACAATGTCCTATGAACATGTTTGGTGAAAACCAAACAGTATTTAGCAGAAACACCTTGTACCCACTGTCGAGCATGCATAATGTAGTGATGATTGGGGCTTGTTTTCCAGCCACAGGACCTAGACGACTTGCAGTTATTGAATGAACCATGAACCATCCACTGTATACCAGAGTATTGTAGATGTTTTGCACAAGTAAAGTCCTCTACAAGCTTGGGCAAAAACTGGGTCATGCACCAGGACAATGATAACTAACTAACTAACTAACTAACTAACTAACTAACTAACTAACATACATACATACATACATACATACATACATACATACAGTATCAATTAATCTACATTAGAATGGCTGAAAAATAAAAGAATCAAGGGTATAGAATGGCCTATTCAAAGTTCAGGCCTCAATCCAATAGAAATGCTGTGGCGGGACCTTAAGAGAGCTGTGCATAAGCAAAGGCCTAAAAAATTTAATGAAGTAACGCTGTAAACATTGTAAACGAAATTTCTATACAACGATGTCAGAGACTGGTAAAGTCATATAGGAAACAATTCCTTCAAGTTGTTGCTGCTAGAAGTAGAGTTTTGTTTTTGCTTCAGCTTTGTTAAATAAATAATGGCATGGTAAAGTTATACTGTATGTTGTTCATCAGATTATTTTTATTATGTCCTTTTAGAAAACATAAAAAGAATTCAGTATATATACTAAAGTATATATACTAATTCCATGTGAATAGAAGTGAAGACACTGACTTACAGCTCTAAGACGAGTATGTAGGCTGTAGCTGACTCATAAGTGTCAGTCAGAGCAACTAGCTGAGGATGCTGTACATGTTTCAGGATATCTGCCTCATGAGCCACCTGCTCTTTCTTCTGCATCTTCTTGTTGACATACTTTACTGCTACTTCCTTCTTAGTGGCTTTGTGCAGACATTTCCTCACCACTGAGAAGCGGCCCCTGTAAACCGAAGAGAAAGATAGTAAATGATTCAAAGTGCTTGGTTTTAGTTGTTAAATCTAGCATATTGTCAAAAACAACATTATTTACCTTCCAAGTTCACAGATCTCCGTAAATGCGGATTCAAAGTTGTCTTTCCATTGGATTCCAGTTCCGTCATATGTTGCAGCTAAAGACAAATATCATTATTGCAAAGTTTGAATATCAATTAAATGAGAGGTTTGCATTGTGATTGCAGTGTGTGTGAGGAGTGTGTGCGCTGCACTTACCACAGCTGGGTAGAGTCACCATGTTGGAGGGCTCACTTGGAGGACTGATGCCCCAGGGGTTGCTGGCTCTAATTCGGAACTGGTAATGTCCACCTGGGATCAGATCTTCAATCTTCACACACACATCGGCTGTGGAGCGTACTGATTGCTGCCACACCAGAGAGTCTGCAGATTAAAAGCATTTGTACATACATTTGTACACTGTACATCGCCCAAAATATCTACAATTTCCAATATATTTACTCTTAATACATCAATGATGATTTATTTATCATTTAAAATTCAGACTTCATCGCATAACCCAAAATGTTCTTTTTAGCAAGGAAATGCGATTATCTTCTTTTACCACTAGTTGGTGCTCATAACTCATGTAACATTGAAACCGTGCAAGATTAGAGTATTATGAAATAAAATTAAACCATTTTTTAAATATAACTTAAATTGTGTACTGTTTTTCCCTTTAAACTACATAAAGCTAAATCAATAAAAAAATGTACACAGTACCTTCTTGTCTGTACTCCACTGTGTAACTGGTTATGGCACAGTTTCCCAAGCTTGCAGGTGGAAGCCAGTGCACCACCACAGCTGTACTGCTGGCCTCCTGGGCTACAGGTCGAGCTGGGGCTGCTGGGACACCTTCACATCGGCAAAGTTACAGAAAACTGAAATTAATTGAACAATGCTTCCTACTGTTACCTCTATCCATGCACATGACTCCCCTTTCATTGTTTTGCATTTGAGACCAAATACTGTAGATGGGTCTTCATCCCACTTTATCCTGCTTAATCAAAATAAATGACAATAAATAAAATCTCCCTTTTCCACATTACCTTGTACTTTAATTGAGGCAGAAGATGAAGCTGTGCCGTGGTCATTAATGGCGATGCAGGTGTAGATGCCCGTGTCCTGGGGCATCAGGTTACAGATCTTTAACAGAATGTCACCCGTTTCCCTACGGGGGGAAAACAAGACACAATAGATTCAGAACTGTGAAAATTAAAAAGAAAATAACATTTTGTAGCTTACAAGTATTAAAAGTGTTTAGATAAACCCAACATGAGATATATACAGTATGGCTGAATGCACTACCAATAAAGTGAGCATGTATGAACTGTTTATAAACCAATGCAAAAGATTTTATAACTTTAAATTGATCCCTAAAATTAGTATTCAACCTTTATTAGAGGAATGCAAAAGACTCTTTATTGGACCGACACTAAATATGTTGTTTGGCAACATTCTTTTGTCAATCCATGATGTATTTAAGTGAGCTGAAAGGAACTATACTATACTTCAACTTACAGGAATTTCAAAATGTATTGAGTATATTCTGTAAAGATTAAATTTTCCTGCTTTTTATTTCATTTTAATTTAGATTTTTTATCTGTACTTATGGCACATAGGAATTAGTGAGTTTTTTTTTTTTTTTTTTACACTATATTGCTTATTTATTCTTCTAATCAGTTGTATTTACCGGATATTGATGGTGAAGCGGTTGTTGTTTACTACCAGACTCTGGTCTGGACCCTTCAGGGTGATGGTGGGTTTGGGGCGACCACAGACTTTACAACACAAGACGACAGTTTCCCCCAGCGCACACGTCACATCCGCCAGAGGGATCAGGAACTCAGGAGCGACTTCACGGCACATACACACTACATTAATGACCATACGCATTCTGAAAACTATTTCAGGCATTAATACATTTTTTAAATAACTATAATAATGTAAGTACAGAAGTGTAAAGAAACATATCCATTCACCTATAGCATGACAAAAACGTACCAATTTTCAACAAAATAAATATGACCTCACATACTGTACATAATCAGATTTCAATGATACATTATCTTACCTTCTTGAATGAAATTGGGATTCAATAACTGTGAAGTAGAAAAATCAATGTTAGGCTGAAGTAGTAATTAACTTTGCACAATGTCCTCAAAGTGAGAGGGAACAATCACAACAAACAAACTGTGCAAGCAGAGAGAAACGAGAGGAGCACAGCACATCCCCATACATATTTCACTAAATTTGGTTTCATTTAAAGTTTTCATGCTGTATATCACACCACCAACAGGTGTCTAAAGCAAAGCACTTACTGTAGACAGGTTTCTGTGTATGGCAGCCATGGAAAAGCCTTTTACTCTACATAGAGAACTTGACATTTTCTACTATACATACTGTAGTAAGCTATATAAATCTTTATACCTGAAATATTATTCAACTCTTGATATTTGCATAAATATGTTTCACTTGGCAGAAAACCCCATTTTTTGCACAATTCATCTCCAAAGACACTTAATGGGTTTTCCTAAAGCACCACACTATTCACTCAGAAAAATTATCAGTACTATAACAGCAAATAATGCCAATTAATAAATGATAATTTATTTCTCTTTGACAGTCATAAGTTGGGTTTTTATTTCTCAACTGTTTAGAATATAATTAAATGTATTTTCTCATGATTAAATACCGACTAAATCTAGGTCAGCATGCATTAAAGTGCACAGTGATGGCTCTACCTCCATGCTAGTTTTGGGGTCTAGTTCATCCTCACATTCTGATTCCTCTGAGCTGTGAGACTCCTGTCATTCAGACCAGAGAGAGAGAAAGTAATGTTAAAAAGTTTACAAACTACTGTTTTTCAATGGATATACTGACTACAATTTACTAGAAATGCAGGACCACCATTTTTCCGTAAATTAGTCATTATTATTATTATTTTTTGAGTTAACCTTGAAAAAAAATACAGCTCAATATTATTCATAAACAACGACTAATTTACAGAGAGAGGGTTTTGTGTAATGACTTAAATGCGCTAGTGACTGCCATGCACGAATTCTTCAGTATTCAGTCAATACTTGCAACTGCAGCAAAGCAGCACAAACACACTCTCTTACTCACTTTTACAGTGACCTTGCTGCTGAGAATGTCCTTAGGCTTACGTAGTCCATTCTCAAGCTTTGAGTCACCTTTTCCCCCACCACTGTCCTTCTCAGCACGTTTGCGAGCACGGAGTGTGTTCCATGAAAGAGACTTCCTGTTATATTAAAACATGACCCAGTCAAAGCTTAAGCTTGTTTAGAATATGAAAATAGGATGTGAATGCTCGACAGGTATTGAGCATCAATGAGAGCAAAGGAAAATGATAAAAAAGGTATGTGTGTGATATATATATATATATATATACACACACACGCACACATACACTTTATATATATATATATATATACACACACACACACACACATATATATATACACACACACACACACACACACAGAGGGTCAGCCAATTGTAGACACACTTCGGGAAAAGAAAATCATGTGTGTTTGTGTGTACACACACACGCTCACGCACACACACACACAGGGGTTGGTCAACGAAACTGAAACACTGGCCAATTTAGTGTTTCATGGCTAAATGTGACCAGCCTGGTGGCCAATCTTCATTGATTGCACATTCCACCAGTAAGAGCAGAGTGTGAAGGTTTAATTAGCACAGTTTTGCTTAAAATTGTGCAATGCACACAATATTATGGGTGACATATCAGAGTTCAAAAGAGGACAAATTGCTGGTTTGCGTCTCGCTGGCACATCTGTGACCAAGACAGCAAGACTTTGTGATGTTTCAAGAGCCACGGTATCCAGGGTAATGTCAGCATGCCACCAACAGGAGTAACTGTGGACGCAAGAGAAAGCTGTCTGAAAGGGATGTCCGGGTGCTAACCCAGATTGTATCCAAAAAACATAAAACCACATCTGCCCAACTCACAACAGAATTAAATGTGCACCTCAACTCTCCTGTTTCCACCAAAACTGTTTGTCGGGAGCTCCACAGGGTCAACGTACTGTACATGGCCAGGCTGCTATAGCCAAACCTCTAGGCCCAATACTTGTGATGGATGGGCGCGTCACTGCCAAGGACTACCGAACCATATATTTGGAAATTTATAGTGAATTCATTTAGTTAATAATTAAACAGATTACTTTTGCACTTTAAGAGCAATATTGTGATTTGAATGTATAAATTACTATCAGCAGAATGAACTTATGGTGATGTTATTTACATTGTAGCCTGAAGGCGGTGCCATGTATCAGGATGATAATGTACCAAGACTGGTGGCAGAGTGGTTTGATGAACATGAAAGTGAAGTTGAACATCTCCCATGGCCTGCACAGTCACCAGATCTAAATATTATTGAGCCACTTTGGGGTGTTTTGGAGGAGCGAGTCAGGAAACATTTTCCACCACCAGGATCACGTGACCTGGCCACTATTCTGGCCACTGTGCAGGACTTGTATCTGTCATTCCCAAGACGAATTGATGCTGTATTGGCCGCAAAAGGAGGCCCTACACCATACTAATGAATTATTGTGGTCTAAAACCAGTTGTTTCAGTTTCATTGTCCAACCCCTATATATGTCCACACACACGCACACTCACACAGACATACACAAGGTCTGTCTGGAGTCATTGTCCAATGTATGTACATATCTTTTTTTAATAAATGTCTCTATTTTTCATATTACGTCTGTATACATTTCCAGACAGATCCTGTATGTGTGTGTATTTTTATTAATTCATAAAAATATGAATTAATATTCAGTTGTCATATTCTTACACCATAGTGGATACACAGTTTGTGAAGAAGCAGCGTATTCCATATTAGCCCATGCAAATAAAGTTCAATTTGGCCAAAGTTCACCAGACCAGACTGAGGCCAGATGCTGCATCACACACAAACATTAACTGTCAAGGACTATTGTGGTTAGTACAAACACAAAATTAAGCAAACTACACACTACATAATTAAATAATGAGGAACTAAAATAAATAAATTAAAATAATGGTACATATATCTATTTTAACTTAATATTTGGAACTTTATAGGGAATTAATTTACTTAATATTGAAACAGATTACTTTTGCACTTTAAGAGCAATATTGTGATTTGAATGTATAAATTACTGTCAGAAGAATGAACTTATGGTGATGTTATTTACTTATTATGAAACGCAGAAGCAACTGACTTCGCCTTAATTCATGCTCATGTCAAAATTTTATTTTACATATTTAAAATAATACATTTAAAACTATTCTTAAACTACAATGCTGAACATTGTGACTATCATCATATTGCACCAACCTGACATTTTGAATGGTTTCTCTTAAATAGTGCAAAAGACTTTTTACAGGAATGTACTGAAAAGAGTAAACAAAAAGTATTTACAGTAAACACTCAACATATTTGATTAAAGACAAAAACAAATAAAAATGAACTTAACATTTAAAAAATAAGATTAAAACAAAAATAATCTGTACAAAATTGCCATAGACAATAACAAAAGATTTTCTCCATCAGGAGAAACTATTCAAAGTCCATCAGATGGCCTATTTTTTTTTCTTTTAAACATTTAACACACAAAAAAAAAAAGAAAAAAAAAAGTGATGTTAGAAACAGAAATAAGAGCCCAGACGTGACAGTGTCCACATTGATGTAAGATTCCTTGAACATCTTCGGTCTTAACCAAAGAAAGGGGTCTATGTAGTTCATTCAGTAAATCAGTTTTTACATGATCACAAAAAAAAAAAAAAAAAAAAATCAAGAAGAAAATTAAACATCTCTTCATGGAAAAAGGTCCAAAACATCCAGGTTAGTTCCAACAAAAAGGGAGGGGTTTCAAAACACAGGGAGTGGAGTCTTGGTTTAATCATCCAAACAGAGTTCCAGTTAGTGTGGATTGCAACTTACTTGATGCTGGAATGAGAAGCAGTGTCTAGGACGGTTTTAGGGGGAGGGCCGAGGACATTGCCGGGCACCCAGCCCTCGGCAGCGGGGGACTGGCTGTTGGCAGGCCGGTACACCAGGAACATGTTCTGCTGATTGGTGGCCAGCACCTGTACCATCTCACCGTGTGTGACGCAGATCTCGTTCTCCTTCAGTGCGCTGTAGTCCTGAGTCACCATCATAGAGGAGGACATGCCATTACAGCCAAGTCCATCAAGCTGGTGTGTAGGAGGGAGCAAGCGAGAGAGAGAGAGAGAGAGAGAATGCAGAAAGAGAGTGACAGAGACAGAAGGAAAATAGAGATAAAGAACAGAGGGATCATACAAAAGGACAGAGAGAGCGGAGAGTAATAGCAAGAGAAAGAGAGAGAGACACAGTAGAGCAGATACATCATGAAATATCGAAATGTATAGTTGATCATTTTTAATCTCTGAATTAATTATATTAATTACATCCAGTGTAATACAAATGACCAATAAACAAAACTAAGCTAAAGAGCAGCACTAGATGTAGACTCTGAAATCTGTATTTGTTCTTATTAAAAGATCAGACACTCCCTCAGACCCCCTGCGGAACTGAAGCAAACTGGGCCAGTAAACAGGCTAATAATATCTTTCTTATAAAGCAAAACAGCTCTCAGTTCTGCTTGGGTCAGTCATATTACCAGCACTGATGTTTTTATACCTGAAGCAATGATAACGTTCTATGAATAGCATCTAAATGAGCAAGACTAAAGTCACTAAATCTCATTAAGAATTTCATTTCACAATGTGTGAGCAAGTTTTTCAGGAGATCACAAGTCACCTTGGAGCTTTCATATTTGTCAGAGTGCTTGTGGAGCTCGAAGCAGGCACTGCCATTGGAGGTAGGTAGTTTGACTGGGGTGGAGTTGCGTCCTGAAAGGGCAGCTTTTTCCGGGCTGATGGACACAGTTGAGCTGGGTCTGCTGCTTCCCGAGTTCCGCGTGAGCGAGTGAGAGCTGCCTTTCTCCTTCTGATACTCAATAGGAGACTGAAGAGCTGTGAACAATAAATCAAATAGCGCTCTAATGACTGCCTAATGAAAGTGAAGAGATAAAAGCAAATGATGCAAATAAAGCACTATCATCTATAAATAATGATCAGAAAGCCGTTCCCCATAAATGCCAGAAATGCACCTGACCTTCCAGACATTCCTAGTAAATGGACCTTTAATGTGAGGCGGTTAAACGAGAGCAATTGATATGTGAGCGTATACTCACCTGACAGGAAGTTGCTCTGGGCATCCAGAAGTTCACTGATGTGTTGCACCCAGACCTGCTTAATGTCAGTGTTCGCTGCTTGCAGGGTGAAACGCTCAGACGAGCCACGGCATGACAGCACAAACTTACATGGGTCATTATCCACATGTTCCTCCAGACCCAGATAGCTCACCTAGTATACAAACAGACACACACACAGTAATTAATATGGCTTTAAGCAAATGTACTGTATGCCCAAAAACGAAGGATTTCTGAGGACAAAGCGTTCCACAAAAAGAAATTCTATAGTCATAAAGTAAAAAAAACAAAAAACAAACATGAAAGGGTCACAACTGTCTGCCTATAGTCTACACATGGTACAACACAAATTTAAAAGAAAGAAATACCAGGGATTACACTATGTGTGGTCTGGAGTAGACATTTAAGGCATTTATCGGACAAGTTGTATTTTTTAGTTCACCTGAGCGACACACTGTACAATTTGTTACTTCACATGAGATTCTTACAGACCTGCTGTTTAAAATGGTACATCTGTGATAAAAAAAAAATCTTCAAAACAGTCCACATTCATGCAAAAAATGGGGCTACATAAGAAATAAGATTCGTCAAAGTGAGTTTGCGGTAATAAAGATATTTTTAATTCTCCCTTAGCATGTTTGGTTTGCGTTTCGCTATTAGCCTACTGTATTTGCTGTATCGTGACTTTTGCCTCATCCTGTGCCATCCTTCTATTTGTGGCTTTTAGACAAGTATTGTAACTGTCAGCTCATGCTGCGATTTCATTCAAAAATAGTCTGACACAGCCAGAACTTTATCATCAGCTGTCTTTGTTCACAGCATGTGAAAGGATTTATTTACATTGAAAGCTTTTCCTTTATGACAAAAAAAATATTGCAGCTAAACTGCATTTATTTCATGTGGTCATACAGAGTCTGAAATTTCTGTGTGATGTTGATTTTTGATGGCACCACATTTAAATGATGTGTGATTTGGTCTTAGGGAAAAACAGTCCTCATTTGCCCTATGCTGTTGGTGATTTTTTATTTTTTTTGCTACAATGGTGTGCATGAATTACTTTTGGAATAAAAAAGCATAGTTACTGTCTCCTTTTGGCCAGTTAGAAGATTTACACTTTACTTTGTTTTGCAAATACTGTCCCAGAATCACTGATGACATAGAGGTAAGACACAATAATGACATTCATTGCTGATTACCTTGATGCTCTTTTTAAACTGATAACCAGGTGTTGAAGAGCCTTTCCGCAGGAGCTCACTGAAAATGACGATCTGCTCGAAGAGGAACACTCGACGCTCTTTGCTGCGAGACAGAACGCCCGAGTCCTGCTCTGTCACGAAGAAGGTATCCTGCTGTAGGAGTTTACCCTGACTCGTCAGCTTTCCCTAAAACACATGAGCACACACCCCCGCTGTTATTAAGTCATATCATCTGATGTTGTTCTGTCATCTTCGTACGTAGAAGCCCACATGCTTCAGACTGAATTAATGCAATTTGTGAGTGAGTGCGAAGGTGCCTGTCGGTCAACACATGACTATTACACAGAAACCGTATGTCAACACTGCTGTATAAACAGGTCAACCTGTCTCGCATGCTCTGTTTTTGCTCCCCTCGTCTCTCTCTTACCTTTTCTCTCACTCTGTTACATAATCGATAAAACCATCTGTCAGAGGGTTAAAGGTCACTATGAGATAAAATCCACACATAATTATGACAGCTCTAGAGATAATGCTCTTATCGCTGCTTTTTTTTTTTCCCATAGCTGAAACTGTATATTTAAGAAATGACACAAACAGTGCTCTCAGTAAAAGTGCTGCCTGTCCTCTTTCTCATTTCACAGCTGGTAATTAGGATACAGATGACACAGATGAGCAGTTTTTCCACAGAAGCTTTACACGTACAGTGGAGTGTGACCTTTGCTGTACATTACAAATAAAATGATAATGTCATGCCACGACACACAGACGTAATGCACCTGAGAAAAACATTACAGCAGTTTGTATACAGCTTCTTTTATGAATGCGGACAAGCAGAATTTAGATGAGGATTTATGCACCTCAAAGCCTTGGAGTCTGCCGAGGTTCATCATGTCATTGCAGAGTTTAGGGACCTGGGACATCAGATCAACTGCTTTCTACAAAAGAGGATCAAAGACAGGTGAGGACTAGCGAAACAAAGGATCGATTGCTTGATTAAAAAGTATTAGAAGTATTTAAAAAAAAAGACTATTTAAATAAAAGGATTTTATTTCTTTTTTTCCTTTTTTTTTTTTTTTTTCACAGGTTTGCATTTTATATTGTGGACATGTTATCTGTGAGACAAGTTAGTTTCGGTTACACATTGTAACAGCTATAAATCTCTCTTAAAGTTAAAAAGTGAGAATTTAACAGTACTGGTGGTATAAATAGCAATAAGATCTCACCTCAATATCCTGACAGTCCAACCCTGCCTTGGTACTGTATTTCAGAAAGTCCTAAAATATATAACGACATTGCACATAAGTCCTGTTATCTAAATTTACATTAAAAACTAAAATCAGCACCCCAAGCATATTGAATGAATCATATCCTTTACCTTCAACAGGAGTTGATATTTTGTAATTCGCTGAATGGGCTTGATGAGAAAATCACTGATGCTCAGTCTAGAGTTTATTTCTTGCTGAACTGTCTGAAGGTTCAGAACAAGAAAAGAAAACGTTAGATTTGAAATATACATGGTATTTGAATAATTTACCACAACTAAAAGCAAACAAGAACAGAATGCATTTTACCTCAAAATACGAGTCATATTCAGCCACGATGAATTCCGACTTGGGTTTGTTCTGGCAGTAAACAACATACATGTGCAGCCTTCGCTCCTGTTTAATGCAAAGCCAAACTCATTAACCCGGCTACAGGAATTAGCAAAAACAGAAATTGAAATTGGTCTGCGAGCCTCACGTACATGCTTGATAAAGAGCTCTGGTAATTTTTCATGATCGTCAAGGCATTTTTCCAGTTCTCCCACAAAGAAGCTGGGAGAAATAAACAGAATAAATGTAACTAGGAATGAGATTAGTCTTGACTTTATTGTCTCATAGCAGTTGAAATAGAATAAAGACAATAAAATGTAAGAGAGCACCAACAAACTAAACAACAAAATAGAGATCTAAAAGAACAATATATAGGGTAATTCTGTATGTGCATAGGAAGATAATAATAAAAATATATATATTACTTAATTAATAATCTATAGTAACTGTAGATTTCCCTGTTTATACTGTACAATTAGCACGAAAAGACAAAACAGAGAAGAAGTGGACACACTCACTCTCTATGCCAGTCATAGATTTGATGAATATTTCCAAAGACAATTTTGTCTTTTCCTTTCATGTCTTCAGGGACTCCTTTCTCTTCTATCTTCTTCATGAAACCCTGTTAAGGAAATGGTCTGTTATGTTGTGGTCTTTTTAAAAAAAAGTTTTTTATTTGTCATCAAAGCGAAACATGCATCACTGGTCGTTACTTCTAAAACGCAACAGCTAATTCATCATGGGAGTATTATATATCATGAATTAAAAGTGTATTTGCCTCTCGTTGGTATATATGATCTATAACTACTAATAACAATTCTGTATTTCATTCATGCAACATACTGTCACAAAAACAGTATATTTCCAATATACTGTTACAAAAACCAATATTTCAGGGTTGCTTTTCAGTTGTTTTCTCACCTCTACTACGATTCCCAAATCTTTGACGTAATCCTTTTCTGTCTGTATTAGCTCATTCAGGACAAACCTAAAAACAGAGAGAAGTTCACATTAGGCTGTATAAATCTTCACTTGACACGTAAGGCTGTGGAGAACTGCGTGACTCACATGCGTCCACGTAGTGCTTTGGCCTTTTGCTCTAGCTCGGGATTCCTTGGCTGGGCCGGGCTTTGCTCCACCGGGTTCACGGAGCTGAAACCGGTGTATGTTGTTCCATCGAGATTCTACAACATCAGAACATACAACATGCTCAGTGCTTATACAAAAGACACCATTAACCACCTGGGAGCATGAAGACAGAAAAGGCTGACTGATGAAAACATTTCTGATTAATGTGATCATTAATGCTTATTGTAAAGTAAAAAGGAGAACCATGCCGAAAACAAAAGCTTCACTATTATAATTCTCAGCAAGCAGTGCACTGTATGTGTGCAAAATAAAACACAGTACCAACACAACGTAGAGACAAAAAACCCCACCAAAAGGAGCCATGAAGAGAAAAGAAAAGAAAAATGAATAACGCTAATGAAGATAAAATCTCAGAGTATTGTGCTTTACAATTAAACAACTCCACACACCATAGACTTACCATCTTAGTTTTGACCAGTTTCTCTATAGCACTGACTAGCTCTGCGGCACTTGGGACCTCTGTGGAACCCTGCCGCGAAGCAAGCAATGCAGAGGACTGCAAATCACCAGCAAATGAGTAAAGGTGCATTAGCGAAGAAGCAGGAAGGGAGATCAAAGGAAAAAAAGAGAGGCACATAAAGAGAAAAGGATATTAGTAACCAAGTCATGACCTCAGTATGATAAGGTTCTCAGTGGGATTTTGATAGCTAACCTGAGGGATATTTTACTCTTGTGTACTGTATGTGTGCTTTAAACGTTTATATTTGAAACAATTCTAATTTTATGGCTTAGTGCTTAGCCTTGCACCTCCAGGGTCGGGGTTCTATTCCCGGCCAGGTTCGATTCCCATCTCTGTGTGCATGGAGTTTGCATGTTCTTCCTGTGCTTGGTGGGTTTCCTCCGGGTACTCCGGTTTCCTCCCACAGTCCAAAAACATGGAGATTAGACTAATTGGTGTTTCAAAATTGGCCGTAGTGTGTGTGTATGTTTGTGTGTCTGAATACAGCAGAGATTATGTTTGTATACATACATAGATGACGAGTGAGTGAGTGAGTGAGTGAGTGAGTGAAGCCCACACTTAAAACTTGATTTTATAAGAGTCTATCTGGCAGCCAATCCTTATCCGGTGGATAGTTAATATGGATGTATCATCTTATTACAGTTAGTTCCGATCGAGTAATCTTTAGAAGCATTCCATGTGTTGTCATATAGAGCATAACAGCACTGAGACGATTAACTATATGTATGTATGGTTTTCTAATTGTTAATTATATATTGACTGTTGGCTGCCAGCATGGGTGAAAGTAGGTAGGTACGGTCTACTATACTGGAAAGACGGGAGAGCAGCTTTCTACCAAAATCTATTTTTCTTTCAGCAAGATACCACCTCTAATAACGGGTTTATTTGTGATTGCTTATAAGTTTTTCCGTATTGCCTCTGATGTGTGTACAGTATGTGTGTGTACACTGTATGTGTTTATGATCATACTGTGGCTCACAACATTTTTTTTCACCTACTTTTACTTATTTGATGAGATTAGTTTTACTTATTTTGATGAGAGTTCTTAGTACAAGACAAATGAAACTGTCAAAAGACCCAACAGTATTTGTTCAGAATAATACGGTTTTATCTGTGCTCAAAAAGAAATCTCTCAGGAAATTTAAACCTTTTAAATTGAAATCAATCTTAAAGTTTAGAGTTCTGCTAGCTTTAATGTCCTACTTTTGATGCCCTATATATCAAAACTGCTCTCCATCCACATAGAACCGTATAATGCTGAAGTCATGAAGTTCCACTCCCCAGGAGAGCATGAAAGAGCCACAATTAGGAAGTAAGAGGAAAGAAACATGGGGGCCAGTTTGTGCATCTAAGTCACAATGCTACTGTGCATTTTGCTTCCTAGTGTCATTCACAGTACAGAAACAGTGGCAGATTAACATTACACAATACCAGTATCAAGTGATGTGTTTACACACAAACAGGCAGCTCACAGGAAAATTAATTTTCATGCACAGCCTTCTCAAACAGGCAGACCACAAAACCAATGGTGCACTTTTATTTCACAACTTGGTGAAGTAATACTGTAATCTGAATGGGCTCAAACTTTGCAGACTGTCTTGTGGTTAAGGGAGTGTAAGCCAGGGAGTGGTCTTAAAGCCTTTCAACAAGATGGAAGAAAACACTGTGTTTATGTTTCTGCTAAAAGTCAAATCATAAGTCGAATAAAGTGCTACATTTACGCTGAAAAAGAATGAAGTTAGCAGAGCGTGTTTGATTAAATGATATAAATATCAATCAGAAGACAATTTACTGCACAGTATGTGCACATGTGTAAGGGTCGCAGTTACGTATAAGCGAGATCTCTATATGAACTGGTACTGAGTGACACTTACAGTATAAATTAATTAAAGTCAAGTTCTGTATAAGACCTTTCAGTACTGAAAACCATCAGCCCAAATCCACTCCATGACTTGAAAGCTCAGTCTCCATACCGCTGTCTACAGTACTAAGAGTTTAAACCCAGGCCACAGAGTGCAGGTCGTGTGCATGTCTACCTTCTCCTCCTGTGCAGAGGGGTCTTTGATGATCTCCATGGGTGGAGGGAGTGGAGTATGAGAGTCATCCTCCAGTTCCTCCTCTCCTCCACTCTGCATTCCAGATGACTTGGAGAGCGTTCCATCTTTCCTTATCCTCTGCAAGACAGGAATGTGAAAAATGCTTAGACATGGCACGTTTCCTACATTGGATTACTAAATTCCCTTTTTTTTCTCATCAATTGTTTTCTATCATTAAGAGGAAGTTTTATAGTTGCACAGCAACTATAAAAGAAAAAAAGGACATGACTGAATTTAAAAGGATTTCTTTAATGTGTTTGAAAAATAATAATCTTAGTGAAATTTGTTATAGATTAATATATATATATTTTTAACTACAAGATTGATTTTTTTGGCATCACCATCAACATAACTGCTGGTAAAAATGTTTTAAGGTGAATAATTTACATTTTTATGAAACCAAATGTAGCAGCAATTAGTTTCCAGCATATGCAGAGTGTAAATTCATGCTGACTCAATGAATCATTACACAAAGTGAAACACCATTCAGATTTGCTCTACATTTTGGTTGATAAACCGTACACACCTCTGTAATGTGCAATCAGGAGTGATTGAGGTGCACAACTTTTCTGTTTATCATGCTATGTAAAGAAAATACACTCTTAACCTAGTAGGATTTTCTGGAAATGACATATGCAGTTGTTTTTCTGTCTTCAAGTCAAGTTAGCGATGGGTAATATGAACCAAACAGCACCTCAGAATTGTTAAGGAATTTCTGCAATAGATAACAAGAATATTGCACTGTGGCAAAACACTAAATTACTATTTATGTCTATGCTTTTGATTTTGTTAGATAAAACAAAACAGCTGAAAAGGTGAAAAAAATCCTATCACAACTTTAAAGATTAATTAATGAATTAATTGAAAAAACATAAAATCACCTGCTTTGCATACAATACTGTATATCGAATTAATTGATATATCATCCTGTGCGCCTTAAAACGTGTGCAGTCGTTCACTTCATATAATTTTTATGATGTCACTGATGAGACTTGTGATATACTACATCGCTCATCTGTAATAGACTCATTGTCAAGATATTTATAGATATTTAATTTTAGCACCTTCCGTTTGCTATCATGACCAGCCATCACTGCAGCTCTGAGTGTAGAACAGGTGCTGGGAAATGTTCCAGCCCAAAGAGCCGTCATGCCTTGGCATATTTAAAATAAAAGAGCAAAAACAACTACAACAGCATCATCAACAAAAAAAAACTGTTTTTGCCATTTTTCTAATAAGTATGGTGTGCTTCGCTGCTCTTGTGTCTAGCAGTCTCTTGTTTTGGTTACAGTTTATGTTGTTAGTATTGTGATTTGGTTATGGGTATTCCTGTTTTGAGGACTTGTATTGCCATTCTTTAGCTCCTATATTTTTCCTATATATAGCGATGTGCTGAACCTCGTACATGTGTGTGACCTCTTGTCTTGGCTCACGATGGCCTTGGTTTTCGGAACAGCTCTGTGTGCACTTGCTCTAAATCATAATTTCGAAATTTCATCAGAATTCCACAATGCGCACTGCATCACTGATTCTGCACTTACACTCTCAGTATGAGAGGCAGGTCGGGGTTAATGTGGGTCATTGTGTTGGGGTCCACAGCTCCTGCCCTGCCTACAGAGACTCTTTGTGCACATCATACAGACATAAAGAGCCACGCAAATCCACAATGCTCTATCTACCCCAACCCCCAATCATCTGGTCCAGTGCTACTGCTGCCACTCTTAATAACACACTCATACAAGACAGAGAACAAGGGGGCAATTTTCTGTAGGAAACTCTGATTGTGTAAAGAAAGAACTGACATAGTGAATTCAAGTGTCAGCTCAAAACATTCGACATTCGACCATATGCTCATCTTCAATACTAATAATGACTATTAAATATGAATAAATGCAGCTTTTAAAGGTTGTCTTTTGGTCAAAAGTATATGGACACCTGACCATCATACTGTACCTATACGAGGGCCATCTCCCAACTGTTGGCTGAAGAAGACAATAGTCTAAAATGCAAGCTGTGGTTTGCCAAGGTCATAATGAAAGATCTCGAGTGGCTTGTACAGATCCTTGACCTCAACCTTACTGAACACCTTTGAGATGACCTGGAAAGCTGACTGCACCCCTGACATCCTCACCCAACATCGGGGCCTGACCTCATCAATGCTCTTGCGGCTGAATTTGCACATCTCATTTCTAAAAGCCACATGCCAAATCCTAGTGAAAAGCCTTCCCAGAACACTAGAGGTTATTATCACAGCAAAGGGGGACTATATCTGGAATGTGATAATCAGGTGTCCGTAAACTTTTGGCTATATAGTGTTTATGGGCACATGTTGTTGATGTTTTTGTGGGCATATTCAGGGATTTTTTTTTCTTTTTGACAAATTTAGTTTAATTGATCATGACCAAACATAGGTGGAAATATTGCTCGAACAATACTGTCTCACTACCTCCCACATTAACTGGAACACCAATAAAAGAACTGTACGGCTATAAATGATATACTCCCATCAATTTACCTTCCACCTTCTCGCTGTATATGTGCCTCGCTGGTGTGTATTGTGCATGACTGCATTTATGAGACATATCTAAACATGAATACATAAATATGATCTTAACGTGATCACCACCAGCAGCATAATTACCTCCTCCAGACTGTCATCCTGCATTTCAGGTGGCCCCAGGTCAATGCTCTTGCGGCCATCTCTCTTCTGCTTCTGCTTGCTGGGCAGCTTTTTGATATTGCTGCCATGGCTGAGACGGCGCACGGGGCTTGTGAGCCACTTCTTCAGAGTATTTCCAGAGCGTTTGGGTCCTGGGGAGTTGCTGTGGAGGGAAGCGAGTGATGCCTGGGACTGCAGTGCCGCCACCGAGTCCGTCTTCCCATCTGGACCACTGACTGTGTAGTTCTCTGCAAGACAAGCCAGCACATAACATGTCACATATATAATACAAGTCATTACAAGCCATGTAACAGGATGTAAGCCAGACAGAGACATATTTAATTGGTACATGAAAAAAATGACATTTGCAATTTAGTTTTGCCTTTCAGATGCAACTTACAGTAAATAATACTGTACAAAAAAGGGAACAATTCAGTATTGTTCAAATGTATACAAGATGATTCCTAAGTGTTATTCTGAGATTAACATAGTATATGAACACCCAAATACAGCATATATATAAAAAATAGCATAGAATTTAACACACATATTTATGGTTTTCTAAGGTGTGCACACATCATGTAAGCCAGGCGCCATGTACACACTGATGTAACATTACGGTAACTCCGCACACCCACACTGCACTTCATCCATGCAGTCAAATTAGGCAACAAGTGCAAACCACACAGTGCCAAGTCAAAGTCAATATGTGTATCGACTACACTAATTCTTTTGTCTGCAACAGTAATGCACTGTAATTGATCTAGGCTATACTTTGTTGGATTTTACCACAATCCCCAGCACTATGCATATTGCAAGAGTCTTCAAATTTGATGCATATGTGCAGTAAGTAGATCACATTTTTGTAACAATTCTCTTTTTTCCTCTGGTTTAGATACTCATGTTGTCCCTTTCCTGTGCTTTTCAAGTACTGTATATGCAACATAGAAAAAACATTATGGGTACTGTATTAATGGCACGCTGATTCTGATTTGCGCTTGGAAAAAAATATCAACGAGCTATCCCTTTAAGAGTATCAAAAACAGCATTGTACTGTGAGGTTAAACTGTTATTTAGTGATCATCGACTTGGTTTATTCAAACTGGTGATATATATTGTGATGGTTACCGACTCCCATCACTAACTGTAAACGGTTTAGTACCATTATGAACCATTAGTTAGCATTGTTAGCCAGTCACTTAGACACAAGAAATGTTATAGAATACCTAGGATTTACTCGCAAGTTACAAACATATGAGATGATACTAGTCTGTGCTTTAAAAAATAAAAGTTAAACTCAAAAGTTGCAAAAAAAAAAAAAA